>JANHFJ010010094.1:13384-29102 GCA_032468195.1 Cerberus rynchops
GTTAATGTTAGTATAATGGGCTGTGTGATGACCTTGTGAGTTCTTTTGTTGTGGTGTCCTTGGTCCTGCATCATAATTCTCAAACTTACATGGGAAAAGACCCGAATAGACCTAGACCTGCATACCCACACCCGTGAAAATCTATGAAAACATATATATATAAGAAATACATTTCAGAAATTTATTGTGCAGCAAGAATTAAACTATTGATTAGCTCCTATTGACCTATAAGACTACTTGACTGTCTAATCTAAAAGTTGAGTGACATGTACAAATTCAGTAGGTAGAATTTCCTTCAGCATATTAAATGGAGTTCTAGTACAACTCTATTTCACAGTGGTTGATATCAGACTAGCATAGAGGTAGGTATCCATAGCAAGCAACAATGATGCCAGAATTATATGTTCCTCATGGTGCCATTATGCAATTATTATGATTATGTCATATCTAATTTAAGTATATACATTATATCAGTTGCATCTAGATCTTAAGATGCATATCTTTTATTTTGCTACTCCAGCAAATGCTTCTGGGTGTAAAGATTATACTGCAAGTCACTATAATTTGATTATATATGATAGATTTTAAGATTTCAAGATATAACAGGATGTAATGTTCAGCTGTAACATTCTTACTGAGTTCTATTTTCTTAGTCTTGGACTTGTTATGTAATTCAGTATAGAATTGTATTGATATTATTTATCATTACTATGCTTGACATAAAAGTATTCTTTCTTTCATTTATTTTCTGTAAATGTTGCATAAAATAGTTGGTAGGGTATATGGAATTGAGTGAAATATTAAACATCACAGCCACATGGTTCAGATAGAAGCATTTAATGAATATAGTGAATATTCTGAAACCAAAAATGGCTAACTCATAAATATCAGAAACTGATGAAACATTATTTAAAAGGCTTATATATACAAAGGATAATTTTCTTCCTTAAAACTATCTCTTTCTCTTTCTGTCTAGATAATCTAACCATATTTTCAAAGAATTACAATTCCTTTGCTCTACTTTGCTAAATAGATACTTTGGTTTCTCAAGAAGATTTAGAATCATTGAAGACTTTGCATGAAACAAATTTGGTGTCACCAGATATATGAGATTTCAAATGCCATCGGATTTCAAACTGCAAAAGGAGAATCAAGAGGTTCTGAGAGTAATAGTTCAACCCAACCAGAGGACATTGACTTGCATTCCACCCTAAAGCAAACAAGAAAGAAATTATATGCAGGAGTGGAAAATATACTCACTACATTTAAGTATAAGATAGGGAGAGGAAATAGCTTATGAACCTTGGCTCTCCAAGAATTTGAAACATCTCCAATGGGATTGTAATTATGTGATCACTTTTACTAAAATGCTTCAAAAATCAGTTCCCTTATGATATTTAAAAGGTAAATATAGTCATCATTGAAGGCAGAAACATCATAATAATTTCTATAAGAATGCCAAAAATATAAATGCACTCCAAAAGTACAGAAATTCAAAATGCACATCAAAAGTACAAAAGCACTTCACTTTATCTGAAAGAAAATGAGGATATAATCAAATACAATGTATTAATTGAACTCCTTCACATTTTCACAATGTGTGACCACTATCAATAAGCCAAACTATAGATTTGAAGACAGAGCTATTTTTGAAGCCAAAGAAATTGAGTTTTACTAATACATATTTATATTTCACTAACTCATGCAACAACATAATTGTGTTCTCTGTTGATTGTATATTTGCATCTTAAGTGTGGTGATCATCAGGATTTAAGATCTTTATGTAACTTATCAATATTTAGCATAAACTATTTAAAATATGGCAAACCTAAAGCAAAATAGGCAAACTACCTGCTTGCCATGCATGAATTTCAAGGCTCTTTTCTCATACTAGACATTTTATTACAATATCTTCATATAGTAATATGAACCATATGTTATGTTAATCCATCCCCTGTGATTTGTAAACCATGGGTCTTTCTTGGAAGAGTTCTGTTTTATAAAAGCTTTAATATACTATAACATCTGCTGCTAACTTGGTGCCATCCAGATGTGTTTGACTTCAAAATTCCCAGGAATAATATCTGTTGCAGAACCAATTAGCTCATGCAATGACGACAGTTGCTCCAAAGCTGAAGTTGGGCCTGGTTTAGGATTTGGAAAGAGAGGATGGCTATTGTTCATCAAATGAGATAATTTCCTACATTTCAGACAAAATTCTGTGTTCATTGCCATTACTAATAAAGCTCAATTTTAGCCTAGCAAGGTGACACATATGCATATGGATCTATGAATTAAGTCTCTCATATGAATTAAGCCTCTCCAAACTATTTGCTTATATAGTCTTTCTTTAAGAATTTAATTTTGGAATTAAGGAAGAGAGAATACCCACAAACACACAGTGAGAGAGACAACTAGACAATAGAATCCCCTCTCCTTTGTGTATTACCGCAAAAGCAGTCACTTCAAGATGCCTTTATATGCAGCCAAAAGCGGCCCTTTTGTTTCCGAAGCAACAGGAAGCAAAACCATTTCTAATCAGCAGTGGTTCTTGGCCTCCCAAAAGATGCTTATCTCTCTCTCCCAGGCTAGCAACTGTAGCTTCCGGAGTCAGAGAGATTCATTTCTTTCACACACATATCTCAGCCCCCCACATGTGAAGTGTGTTCAACGGATGATTATTTTTGGAACAATTTATATTTAATATTTAAATTGAATTTGAAATGTTTCAAAACATATTTCTTAGAAAGATGGAAGAAAGAGAGGGAAATAAAAACAGGTATAAATAAGAACAATGTAGTTATTATTTCAGTTCTTTTAGAACTCCTTATGGGGACAAGAGAGGGTGCCCAAGCTACTGTAGGATGAAAAGAAGACACTTGACTTAATCTTACAAAAAATGATTCAATCTGACTATACTGATAAAATCAGCTTGCATTCTAAAAGCAAAATTTACATGTTGCTAGTTGTTACTGGAAAATCCTTTGTTGCTATAGGGAATTCCCCCCCCAAAATTTTTTTTTAAAAAAACAGTATACTCCTACAGTCTTACAAGTGCTCTTTTGCTGCTTTGCTACAACCTCAAAAACTAATGAAATATGTGCAGTTGCTTATTTGTGAACCATGAAAATGCAGAATGCAGATTCTCATTTAAATATCACATTAGAGCATCGCCTTATTCTGCCCGGCCAATTGATCATCCTAGACAGGAACAATGTATGTGTTTTCTGTTCCAGATGTACCTTCCCTAATAAGCAAAAGTTCTCTGAGATTGGGGGGTGTTCTGTATCCTTTGGTTATTCTTTTGTTCTAATTTCTATTTTGCTCTCTGAGCTTGCTTCCTGGCCTGACTTGCTTTTTTGTACTGACTTACAATAGCAGGATTTCAACTGTCCCTCAGGGTTTCCTAGTTATTAAGTTATCCACTTTTCTAGTAGTGTACTCAGTTTCATAACTCTGGGAATGTCCTTCTGGGAACATCCTTCTTATAAATGATCAATTTTTATAATATGGTCATACAGAGCTTATTGTGATTATCTCTGAAAGTCCATCTTATTTTCTATGTAACTGAAAGTCATTCTTTGAGGTGGTGGGGTTAGATAATTGTCTTGGGATCCCCATCATCAGAGAATTTCTAGTGAGAATACAAAAAGGACTTTCTTGGTCACTACTTTCAGATTTTAAAATCCCCTATTCCAAGACCAGCAAGCCTTTTATGCAGCCCTTTTATTGGTAGAATCATGGGATATACTTTAAATGAATGAATAACAAGCAACATTGCTTAATATATATGTAATTTCAACTTACCAGGCATTGTATAAATAATGAGAGTACTTTGGAGGAGGAAAGTACTATTTTTATGTCTAATCTCACTTTCTGTTATTAGCTATAATAGATAAGACTGGAACCTCACAATTCATCTTCAAATTCTGAAGACAAACTATCAGTTTGTGGAGCTCAGATGTGTCAAATATAACAGAGAAGATAGAGTGAAGAAGAGTGTATTTTTTCATATTTTCCCATCTTCCATTGAACAATGGGATCGTTATTTGAGTAAAGTTCTTGATTGATAGAAGTTCACTTTAGTGGAGAAAGAGCTATGTATCTCATTTTCCATGTTTTCAGTCTCTTGCATAGCTATATGTATCTTAATATGACTACAAATTCAGCAATGTTCCATCTGAATGCTAACATATCATTTAAATTTCCGTCATAACTCATAACTAGCTACCCTATTCAGGAAATGTATTCCATCAAGAAATCTGAAATCAATTTTCATTCATACTAGGAAATACCAATCTTTCTGGATTTCACACCCAAGAGCATGTAAGTTGAAATTTATCCTATTTTTAGTATGATTTAGTATTATTTTTAGATTTCTTTTGGGAGGAAAGGCATGTCAAAGTATGCCACTTATAGTCCGGATGGGTTTGCTGTTTTCTTTTATTCAATCCCACACTTCAATGTAATGACAGAATACCAGGAAACCAGGCAGTGTGGACAGGAGGAAAAACAAGTGACTGAAAAGAGCAGCCAGGAAATAGGAAGGTTGAAGGTGATGAGAATAATGACTCTTCTACAATGGTATGGATAGGAACTGATATCAGATTTGTGGAATTCCCCTTTATATGGCTAAAACTCTGGATTCAGTTGACAACTCAAACTAGTTCTCATTGCTTCACTTTCAAGGGAACAGTTGTTCTGTAGCTGTTGCAATGCAAACCTCTCCTTACCACATGAGAACAGAGTGCTAAGGTTCTTGTTGGAAATAAAATTAATGAGAAATTATCACTGAATGTTTTTCAGAGCATTGTTAGGCTAATATATCAGGGTTGATAAATCTATTTCTTCAAATAAGAACAGTCCAAATGTTTGAAGTGCAATACCTTGAGGAGAATTTCATTATAACCCTCTTCAAAATGCTGCCCAAGATTCATGATAGATTAGATTAGACAACAATTTAGATTAAATTAATTACTGTCTAGTCCTTAAACACCCTTTTTGGTGAACCATCAAGTACAAAAAGCTTTGGAAGAAATGGATTATTTAAATCTTTTTTAATCTTTGAAACTAGGCTAAGAAGCTCCTGCAGCCCTATTAGATAAATGAGACCGAAAAATAATCAGTGATCCAACCTAAAGACTGTTTTATTAGAACAGGTTTAGTAACAGAATCTTTCAAATCTGAATGTGATGCCTTTTGTTCTTCTTTTATCTACATGATAATTGAGGTGAGGAGATTGTTTGAAGCATATTCACAAACTATTTTCTTGACTTGAGGTCAGGATTTGTTTATCTGATTGTAACTTCTTTCTGTTCTTCAAACCCATCCTCTTTATTCATGATCTTTTGGTGTCACTCAATACCATTGACTACCATTGGTATTTTTCTGGACTGGCTAGAATGATTGAGAATTCAGGACACCATTCTTCAGTGGTTCAGTTAACTTTATAAGTGAGTTGTTCCAGCTGGTGTGTGTGGAAATGAGGGGTTGAGCCCCCAGCCTCTATAATATGTAATTCTTTGGTGCTTGATCACCAATCCTATCATCTGTAACATCTGCATGAAGTCACTGGCTTTTGGAGGTCACCCAAAAGTTTGGGGTTTAGTATTGACAATATGCTGATGATACACTTATATCCCAGGTGTCAAGGCTCTGACTAACAAACCCAACAAATCAAAACTCTGAGACTTGGCTTGACTTGAGATCCTTCTCAAAGCTCTTCTTTATTGAGTCGATCATATCTGCACAGTCTCAATGGAAAATCAATTCCAAATCTTTCCTACAGTTTGAGTATAATTAAACTAGGAAATAACCCCATCCCCAAGTGTCACAGGTCACATTGGGTAATTGGATTAATTGGGATTCAGACACTCCTTCCCCAACCTTATCTGTAGAGATGGCCTTAGTTCTTATGAGAAAGCTCTTTGTTGTGTCTAGTAATGCAGTCCAACCTCCTTTCCCCCTTCCCCCTGTGTGGCAACTGAAGAACAGAAAGATGTCTGCAGGCAGGTTCAGTTCGAAGTTGACACCAGGCTGTTCAGGAAATATAGTTAAAATCATGACTTCAGTGTCGTAAAAGGACAGTAAACTGACCGTTATTTAATATATTTTATTGTGTTTTTATTAATTGAAGAGGTACTTATGGGAGTTTCTACTTTAACTGCCAAAGTATCTTTGGCTAGTTTTCATTTTGACGAGGTTGGGGTGGAGTAAGAATTCTATTTGCTGTTCTGCCTTTGGCAGTTAAATGTCTTAGGTTGCCATTATCAATACTGGTGAAATGGTAGAAAAAATTGCAGCACAGATCATCATCTTTTGTTTGGAAAAACTCCTAGAATACAATGAGACTGGGAGAAATTCTATAAGAGAAGTTTGAGAAAGGATACAAATCTTGAAGAAATCATCAAGCTGAGCATTTTTTTGATATTTCTTCATTACTCTACTTCAAATTAGCCTCATTATGAGCTTGAAAAAATTGTGTGACAAAAGATACTACCAGAATATTAAAATAAGCAAAAATACTATTTCTTCCCTGGATGGTCTATATTTATAAGCAACAGAAATATCATCTAATCAATTAAATTGGCAAACTATTCATAATCCTTTCCTAAAGTTTGTTAATCCAACCTCCTTTCTTAAAAACCCTGACTATTTTTTTGGATACAAACAGATTTCTCTCATAAATTATTCTCTCAAATAATTTCTTAAGGAGAAATGACGATTCGATGATTCCATAATGTTCAAATTACATTTCTACAAACACAACAGCAATTAACTAATAGTTTCCTAACTTTTCCTCACTAACTATGGGTTAGTAACAGCAGTCAATCAGTCAGCTGGAAAATTGACTGGTAAAATATTTTAAATAAAAAACCTAGTAGGAACTGAGACATATATTTTGACCTTCTATAAGAGCACAAAAATGAAATATTTATCTGAGACTGCTGCCTAGCTGATGAGTCAGCTGGAAAAAAATGTAAAAATTAAATGTGAGACACAGAAAAACAAATTTCTAACAGTGTTTTATGTAAATCAGACCACTTAACATTTAAAGGTACTGCACACATACATAATAAAGGTGCTTGTAGTACTATAAAAGGGAAATAACTTGTTACTGTGTTTGTCTTCTGTTACTTTGAAAGTGATTTGGAACAAATATTACTTCCTCCCTTCTCACTCTAATGATACTCATTGTTTGAAATCCTATATGATTAACAGAAAATATTAAAGACAGAAAAATTATGAAATGTAATAAATGTAGTACAAAATTTCAATAAAAGATGAAAGAGATCATTCTAAGGAAAGAGAGACATTTTCATATAAAGAGAAATAGAGGCATGCAAAATTAAGTTCATATTTTTAGTATATGTATCAATAATCTCAACTAGGTACTCTTTGTTTTAAATTTCAATGTGCATAATTCTAGCAAGTAAAATCATCTTTTCATTATGAAAATTCAAAATATTGAGGCTTCCAACGTGGAAACAGTTGATGTAAAATCATTAATTGTTATCATCTATTATGAAACCAAGAAATGGAGCATTAGAATGCTTTGTTACATTTCCAGAGCTTTTTGTTGTATCTTAGCCTTGAGTGGCTTTTATATTTAAAAAAGAAATGGTTCAGATTGATAGGTGATCATTTTTTGAACGGGAATGGATGGCAAGTGATGATCATGGTTTTTAGGTAGCAAAGGGCTGAGTTCTCTGAAGTGACTTTGTAAATTATAATCAGCATCTTAAATTGCACTTAGAAACTGGAAGCCAGTAGTATTATATCAGCCAATCATAAAATGCCCAGAAGGTCCCAACTGCCACATACTACCTTGAAGCTAGCCTGTTTTCAGTCATTATTATTGTAAACTTCCCCTAACCACAGAAGAAGCCACATGTGTGGTCATTTTCCTGAGCTTTTTTCTTGGGCTATCAGATCTTGATAGCAAAAATATCTTGATAGCCAAATTTTATAGCCTTGCCTTTTGTCAGATTCTGTAACTAGATTTCACCACCCTCAATTGCAAAAAAAATTCTCTTTTTCTTTAAAATGAGGTGATCTTTTTGTCTAGAAAGTTGTACAGCTAAATAAACCCATTTTTATTTTTCTTACAGAATTCTGCCTGAGAATTGTACTGAACTATAATAATAAAAAAAGGAATGTGTAGAGTCCAAATTACTAATTGCAAGATACCGTTTTTATTGTCCTAGGCACTTTGTAAACAGGAAGAATTCATGGATTAACACCAAAATGGCTTTCAGTGTTTAAAAGACTGGATCATGCTGGCTGACTCCTAAGCTGTTCTGTTTTATTAATAAACTCATTTGAATTAATAGGCCTGTAGCTGATTTTGTTGTATATGGAGAAATTGAAATCAATTGGTAATGTAGAAAGCAAATCCTGCTACAGGCATGTTCCAAAGATTGTGTTTTTCAGAAATGCGGGAAAGAGAACACTAATGGTAGTGCTTGAGCTCCCCTCCCTTTCATTTTCACCAGTACAAAAACAGGAAAACTATAAAATACTAAGGCCAAAAATTGCATAATGAGCTTTTACTATGAGTTTCAAGACATACACCACATGGTTTTATATTGGTGAATATTGATGCAGACAGTTATAGCAGATGTATTTCATGCAAGTTACCAAACCAGATGTTCTTTCAGATGCAACAATATTATATTTGACATTTAGTAAATTAATCGTATCAGTAAAGTAGCTGTCAATTGTTAAGATCTTTCCTTCCCTATATTGGCATAAATTTATCTGTGTAATCTGGGCTTTGTTATAGAGAAAAACCTAGTTAGAAGGACACCTAAGCCCCATTTTTACATTCCATATGAGTCATATAGTGTTCAGCTTCTGGAAAGAGTCTGATTATGAATATATGGAGGTTTTATTGTCATTTCAACAATATACAGTACAGTACACTGTGAAATGAAACAACATTTCCCCAGGACCAAGATGCTACATCAGACAACATAGATAGAAAAAGAAAAAGAGCAGGACACAGAACTACAAATAGCTCTAAAACTAAGAATTTAGAAAAAAGCTAAATACACAAATATTTATGGTTCCAGTTTCTTTGTGTTGAGGAGTCTGATGGCTTGTGGAAAGACGCTATACTTACTCAGTTCTCAAAGAAATGACTGTTGTAAATGCTCGGGCATGTTGTTTAGGGACATTTAGGGGACAGTGGAAGTCCCAAAAAAGTCAAGGAGTAGCCATAATTGGGTACCATAGATTTTTTTTCACATGCAATGCATCTTGAGTTTTTTGACATACACTCCTCCAGCACTGCGGATGCCGTTGATGCTGGGTTTTTTTTCATTATACAAAATATTCCAAGGAATATCAGTTTTGCTGAAATTGGATCGTAAAATTTATCCTCAATTGAACTTGTGTAATTTGTTTTAACTGAGCATGTACAACATGCTGGGGTGTTTATTTAAACAAACAAATCAGTACCATGGAAGGTATAACTCAGACTGCTTTGTGAAATTTATCCTACATTATGATTCTCTCACAAATATACTTGCACATTCTATTTCCTAAAACATTCAGACTAAATATAGTCTTAATTTTTAACAAACAAGTTTTCAATGTATTTTCTATATGTACAAATATTTTGTGAAATGTAAAGCTGACATGTGTCATCATACAGGAGATGGAAGGGAATAATTTTTGTAATTCAGGCATAGAAGAAGCCAGATGTGCAAGTTGGATTCAGAAGAGGCAAAGGCACTTGAGGTCACAGTACTATCATCCAGTGAATAATGGAAAAGCCAAGGGAGTTCCAAAAAGACATCTGTTTCTGCTTTATTGATTATACTAAGACTTTTTACTATGAAGCCTACAACAAACTTTGGATAACATTGGATAACAAAGCATGGGGATATCAGGCCAGCATATTTGCCTAGTACATGGTGAACAGGAAGCAACTATTAGAATGGGATAAGATGCAATTAAATAGTCCAAAATTGAGGAATTAGTGGAGCAACACTGTGTACGATCCCTTTGTTTACATGTATTCTTACTATATGAAGAATATATAATGACCATTTGCTGCACCAGAAGAAATAGAAATTAGAAATAAAATTTATCAGAAAAACACCAGTAACTTCAGATACGCTGCTATCATTTTGATGGCAGGAAGTGAGGAAGACTGAAAGAATTTATTATCAAAGGAGAAAGTGGAGACTGCAGAAATCTGTGTGGCATTAGTATTAACATGAAACAAAACCTTGCATCAAAAGACAATGCCAAAATGGAATTAGGCGATGAAGAAGTTGAAGTAGCTATGTTTTATCTTTGTAGGCTCAAAAATTCATAGGCATGTGGTCGGTGACTATGAAACATGAAATATCTGCAATTTGATAAAAAGATAATGAATTATCTAGACAAAATGTGCAGAGACATCACACTGACAATCTATATTGCCAATGCTATGATTTTTCCAAATGTAATTTATATTTAAAAAATAAAAGTTGAGGCATTTGAATTACGATGTAAAACAGAAAAACAGACAACTCATTGAAAGAACTATTGATGATGGTAAGCCTTAAATATTCTGAATGATATAGTATTACAGCTACCTGAAACAAAATTTATAGTCTTTTCTCCAATTTACACTGCAAAATTGAGGCAAGCATTATATTTAAATATTTGGTTCTGGGCACTTTGTTTTTCTGCATAAAGATATTTTCAACATACTGCATCAGTTAATTTGCATCTTTGTATATTTCTTTTTTTACTCCATTATAGATCATTAAGAAAGGAGTCACTAATTAGCTACAATTAATCAGTATATTTTTATAGTATCAACATACTAATTTACAGAGCTATAGATTGCAGGACATAGTATGGTTTCTTTTAGTTCAGTAATTTATTGACACTGTTCTTATATATCCATCCTAAAAAGTGCGTTCAATAGATATCAATGTTATTTAAATCTAAGTCTTATTCAGTTGCATGTATATAAAGAAGATGATACAGAATTTTATATTAAATATTAACATCAAATTCAGCTTTTAAGGTCTAATATTTTCCAAAACAACTTGGCATGGAGTTGAAATATACCCAAAGATGGGATTATTCATAGATTTTATTGGGGTGGGAGGTGATATATGATTTATATATGTTGCAAAAGTATGCTAATTAAACATTGCAATATAAAATAGTACACATAACTAAAAAACCAACAACCCTGGAATAAATTATCTTAGGAACAGATATTTCTCTTGGTAGGGTAATTTCCAGTCTTATGCTAAAGTACAAACTACCTATGAAATGTTTTTAATCATTAGAAATAGGGTTTCTTGCACTTAAAATAATGGAGTTTCATTGTTGCATTTGCATAGAAATTCAACAAGTAAATATATATTCAAAATATTTGTAAACTTTAAGCTTTATTTAAATCATTGGCTATATCAGGATATAACAATGAAATAGTGTAAGTTAATAATTGATTGTTTAAGAGCAGTTCATGCCTAATGTCAAACAATCCCTATTTGTGTCCTCAACTTTGTATAAGAGATTAAATCAGAAATCAAAGAGGAAATCAAAACATTACTTGTTCTTTAACAAAGGACTAATGGAAAATCAATTACAAATCCTGATTTCAGTTTCTGAATTGATGTTTGCTAGATCCATTGGTTCAGACATTAACAAGTATTTTGCTTTATTAAATTCTGTGTTAGTTTTTTTCATTGTTGCTGCTGTCTTCTGATAACCAGAATTCCTATTCATTACAACTGAAGCAGCCAATATGTATGTAAACTTCTTTGTTCCCAGGGACTGACTAATCCTCACACATACATTCAGGAGGCCCAAATATGCATCACAGCATAACCTGATAAAAGGCTGGAATGGGATGTGACATTTCTTTCACAGGAACTTTATCAGATGACTTTGTTCTGTATACTTTGTCTGGAATTACATTCTTTATGAATTGGATGTCTTTGGTTAGATAGTAATTTGAAACACCATACTCTTTTTAATTCCATTCCAGCAGAGTCAATTGGTTATTGTGGCAAGTTTTCCCTTTGCCTCAGTTTGATATAACAAATGAGATCAGCATTTTCCAGCTGGCATAGTATTAGTATCTGAGCAGGGAATGAGGTAGTTATTGGGATTTTTTTATAATTATGTGATATCATCCAGTAAAAAGATAAGATATTAAAATTCTAAGTATTTATAAAATAAAAATCAGTAATGAATCATTGGAAAAATATCAAAAATATTTAGCTTACATACTATAATGGCATTTGAAAAACATTTACAGCTCAATGTGAACATGTTACATTACTAAAACATCAACAGAACATCGTAGTAAGCAGATCTATTGATATTAGTTCTGGGTTTGTACATATTTCTCAAAAAAATATTATCACAAAAGATAATATATCCTGGAAGGATATATGTTCCAATCCTATCAATTGTTACAGGTGTGTGGAAGTCACCCATAGACAGTAGGTAGTACATAGGTAGTTGCTCCTTTATTCTGATGAAAAGCCAGCTCTAGAGCTGATAACACATAAAAGGAATTTCTGTAAGTAATATTAACGAAAAGGGGGTGTGGGAAAAGAATGAAACAAAAATGTTTTTTTTAAGTATCCAAGATTTCAAAATTTCATTATGTTCTTCATTATAAAATTTAATTATATATTTGTATATAAACATCATTACTATTCAAATTTTATTACTGAATTAAACTCATACAGTTAGTACCAACCTGCCTTCTGTTGAGGCCCTGTATACTGCACGAGTAAAAAAGAGGGCTAGGAAAATATTTAAGGACCAGTCACATCCTGGACATAAAATTGTTTCAACTCCTACCCTCAAAATGATGCTTTAGGGCACTGCACACAAGAACAACTAGACACAAGAACAACTTTTTCCCAAATGGCATCACTCTGCTAAACAAATAATTCCCTCAACACTGTCTAACTATCTACTAAGTCTGCATTACTATTATTCTCCTCATCGTCCCTATCACCTATTCTCCTCCCACTTATGACTATAACTCTGTTGCTTGTACCCTTACGATTTATACTGATTATTATTTCCTGGTACGATTTGATTGCTTATTTGTCCCCTATGGTTATCATTAAGTGTTGTATCTTATGATTCTTGATGAATGTAGCTTTCTTTTTATGTACACTGAGAGCATAAATGCACCAAAGACAAATTCCTTGTGTGTCCAATCACACTTGGCTGGTAAAGAATTCTAATCTAATCTAATAAAACAACCAAGCTCAGAGAGTGTTAAAGCTTTACTTAAGGGTCTGCAAAAGCCTCTTTCAGACAAGAGATCTGCCACGCTCGTGCGAAAACAGCCTTTTTACCTTTTTCTCTCGGGTCTTGGAAGCGTTGCTAGGTGAACGTCTGGCATTCTGAGCCTGCTCTTTAGCGACCACTGTTTTTATGGGATCTGCCTCTAGGACGCTGTTGAGGAACTGGACAGTTTGCTCCAAGGAATAACTGACAAATTAAAAACAAACAAACAACAACAACACCACAAGGAGTCACTTTGGGCAGAATAAACTTTCACGCAACCGATGCTCGTCGTATTATGAAAGAAAAGGACTCACTTGTAATCCTTGAAGATGTCCATCAAAAAGTTTGCGCTGATGGTTGGGAACAACTCCAAAAGTTGTTTTTCCTTCAGTTTCGCAGCGCAGTCTTTCTTAGCCATGCAAGGGAAAGGTTTCTATCCCGCAAGAAGAAAAAGAGGGAAAAACAACAACAACTGTACCTCTGTAAAAGTATTTCTGTGACAATACAGGGCAAATAGTAAACCATGGCATGCGTGTGGTACGCGGGATGGTTTTGCGTACCACTTCTGGCACGTGCTCCATAGGTTCGCCACCATGGTTCTAGCTCTTATGGAGTGGGAAGGTGGGATTCGTGGAGCCTCCTGGGACTCAGAAGAGAGAGCACAATGCCGCAAAGCACTGGAAGATCGAGTGGTTGGGAGACCCCCCCCCTCACAACAACAGCTCAGGATGAGACCCTCCAGGAAACACACCCAGCAGAGGGAGGCAGGAGCAATACCGTACCACCGTTAGTTTCTCCTGCAGCGCAATTTCTTCGGACATGATCTCCCGAAGCGAGACTTTCTGCGTGTGAACATTCCAGTGATCCATGTAAGGAAAAACGTCAGAAGCCGCCGAGGTTTCAGCCGACGCAACCGCGGGTAAAGTTTCCTGCTCTTGAAAATCGGCGGCGTACTGGGAAAACACGTCATCCTCTCTGCCCCGGTGCAGCTGCTCAAAAAGCACGGGATCTTTGGAACAAATAACAGTGGAAGATGAAACGACGTTTTATCGTGGATTTTTTTTAAAAAAGGACACCCCCCCCCCGAACTTAAAGAAAATAAGGAGAGGGAGCCCGAATGCAAGAATGGTTTTTCTTCTGTATTTAAAGGTCAATTGAGATCACAAATTGCACAGCTAGAATCCGACTTTGGCCTTTTTGCAGATGGAGAGGAAAACAAATGCATTATATTACTATAGGCCGGTCTGGCCTAGTACTATTAGTTGGGGGGTTTTAAATTAGTTTTAAATTTTAAATTTTTAATCGTTTAAATTTCTAATTTTCACATTGGTTTTAAATTTTTAACTGTGATCAGCCACCCCAATTTAGTTAAATTTTAATTTGTTTTTAAACTGTTCTTTATTCTGTGTTTCTTTTAGATGGCTCGAGTCCTTCGGGAGAGAGGCGGTATAAAAATTAAATAAATAAATGAAAATAAATAAATACGCCCCATAATACATCCTGTGTACCAATTCTGTTTTAGTATTCTTTACTCAAATAGTTGCTATTAGTTATAAATTGTTTGCTTCGTTCTATTTAGTGTTATCTCCATCGATGAGGGTAAAAAACTAACATGTCCACAGCCATCTCCCTCACCCCACTTGTCCAGATTTGATCTAGTGGTGAAGGTACCAGATTACAAACTGGAAGCTTGTGAGTTCGGGTCCCGCCTTAGCTATGAAAGCCGACTGGGTGACTTTGGGCCAATCACCAGGAGACTCCGAGTTCTAATCCTGCTTTGGGCCTGAAAGCTGGCTGGATGACTTAGGACCAGTCTCTCTGGCTCGACCCAGCTCACCTCACAGGGTTGTTGTTGTGGGGAAAACAGGAGAAGGAAGGCGTACTAGGCATCATTGCTGCCTTGAGTTATTTATAAGTAAGGAAGGTAGGTTAAAACCTTAGTAAATAAGCAATAAAATCAAATTAAAAGCACAAACCTATTCTGGTGCTGAAGAAACCATCACAGTACGATGTTCCTCGCAAGTGTATCTCAGTTGTAAAACCTACTACTTACTCACTTTTAGCTTGTGGTCATTAGAGAGCAATAGCCCTTAGACTTATATACCGCTTGGTAGTGCTTTACAGCGGTATATAGGCGGTTTACAGAGTCCGCCTATTGCCCCCAACCCAACCTCGGAAGGCTGGAAGGCTGAGTCAACCTGGGACTGGTGAGATGTTGCACTTTTTAAAAATACCACGAAAGGGAACAAAGTCACAAAAGTTGAACAAATAAATAAAATTAAAGCGGTCTTGCAACCCATGGTCAGCTTAGCTACTTACATCCCATCAACCACAGAGGTGTGGACTTTTAACTCCCAGAATTCCCCAGCCAGCCATGCTGGCTGGGGAATTCTGGGAGTTGAAGTCCACAAATTAAGGACCATCGGTAGTGGATGCGGGCGGAGAA
>JANHFJ010010094.1:49533-61212 GCA_032468195.1 Cerberus rynchops
GCTAAAAGGTCCAGTGTAATAATTGCAAAAGCACCAACTAATAAATTTTCAGCACAAAAGTCTCTTTTTTAGCTTGACAGATGGAAGGCTGAGTCAACCTTGAGCCTGGTGGGATTTGAATCGGCAGTCAGCAGAAGTACTGCACTCTAACCACTGCACCACCAATATTGAATAATATTATTCAATAACAATTCTGATATTAGTAAGGGCTTGTAGGTTTTTCTAAACTGTTAACAACTGGCTAAGAGTGCTGTACTGGCTAATAAAGCACTATGTAGCATTCAAACAAAAACAGCTAATAAGCAAAAATTGTTGTTAACTAACTAATGAATTATGAACATTTATTTGTCAATATGGAGCATCATAATATATTCTATAAAAAGAAGTCACAAACCAGTGTTTAATTTCCATCTGAAACATTGTTTTTATTCACTGGTATATGAACAGGGTTTTTTTTCATGAACAGGAATTTTTACTGAATTACTAAGAACCCAGCTCATAATATTTCCTTGAATTGTGATGACCATGCATGCTATTGGAGGAAACATGGATGATGATGATATTATAATGGCACAATGAATAGCAAGCTATTATAAAATTCATCTTTGAATCATCTATTCTTATATATATATATTGTGTAAGGGGGATGAAAGATGAAACAATTTCAAGCAAAATCAGTTGCATAAGTGAATATTCTAAACTTAAATATCACTTTATAATTTATTATTTTATAGTAATTATTATTACTCAATCCTAATTGCTAAAATCTTGCACCAGCCTCCACCAATGGGAGAGAGATTATGGTAGCTGATACATCTAGGAGTCATCAGTTTAAACCTATGCATCTACTGTACATTTCCTTTTTGTGATCTTTTTAACCTACCACAGAAACTGAGAAGGTACTATATTGTATTATTGTCCCATAATTTGCAGCTTTATCTCTTGGTTAATTTTTACTGGAAACTGGAATCAGGCCCTCTTCTTACTTTGTCTCATGCATTATTTTTAAGACTGATTGCTGTGTCTGAGCCATAAATAGATAGAATGAATCCTTTCCCTTGTTTGTCCTTCTGTCAAGTTTTTTCCAGTAAACTGGTCCATTCAGTAGAAAGGAAACTCTGACATCCTCTCAACAATTCTTTCTACACACACACACACACACACACACACACACACACACACACACACACTCACACACACACACACACACACACACACACGCACACACAATAAAGCATAAGAGTGTTTTTCCTCAATATCCCAAACTAATATCTGTGGGAATGGTTTTTGTTAGGTTTTATTTGCATTCTTCCATTTCTCTTTCATAATGCATTCTGTGATAGTTTACATTTTTATTTCTATTGTATAGGTTTTCTTTATTCCATTGGGTCACATTGTCACCATTTGAGATTTGTCTGAAGCCGGATAAACCACCTGAAGATATGAATTGATATCCCAAATCCTAAATGGATTAATATGTAAAATCCTACACTGAGTGCCTATCTATCCATGAATCCCTCAGCTAGTAGAAAGTTATATATGAGGGATCCTCATTTAGTGACTGGTTCAGACTGTGAGTGCAGTTATGACAATGATAAAAATGTATCTTTGCATTTCCTCGTATTTAGGATTGTTGCAGGTCTGTAAAGCAAAAGGCTGAAATAAGACTTTAAGACATTTGCAGTTTCATTTAGCAACTGCTTTGCTTAACAATTGAGCTACTTGCTAAACAAGGAATATATGCAACTCAAAGTGGACTGGGATGAAAGATTTCTCCATGATAAATATTTAGATAGATAGACAGACAGAAATTTATATTTTTGTTTTACTTAAGGGGAAGTACTGATGATGCTTCTTGTATAATTAGTTGTGATTAAAAGTAGGCTCTTTATCTGTAGTAATGCTACCTGTAAATTAAACATTGCACATGAAAGTATTTATTTTTACTAGCCATGAAACTTTACAAATGAGCTCCAATGCATGAGATTTAAGGGAGGACAGAATTTCAGGAAGATTAGTATCCTTCTACATAGATACAGCATGAAAAAAATGGTATTTTGCTCTCTTGCTGCCCCAACAGTAAAATTTTGTGTGTATGTGTTTGCTCTAGAACAGGGGTGTCAAACTCGTGGCATCATGTTGCCATCACACAAAGTTTCACAACATTTTTCCCCTCAAAGGAGGTGGGATGGGCGTGGCCTATGCGTGATGCATTAATTTGCTCAAGAACATGGATTGCTTATATCCTGCTATGAAGGGAGAAGGAAAGTTCTCAGCAGCTGCCTAATTGCCTTTCCAATAAGGAGGCATAGAGGGAATTTACCAGGAGTGTTTTTTCTCCATGGCTTCCAAGCAGATCCAGCCCATTTTAAAAATTTATTTTACCCGCTTCTCTTGCTAGTGCAAATTTGGTGTCATTCTAGTCAGTTTGTATATAATTATTGTGCTGATGAACAAACAGATGGACAGAATCCCATCCTCCTTACATATTTTTTCCAAATTCCACAATTTAGAAAACTTTAAAGAAGAAAAGTTCTATTAGTTGAATATACTGCACATGAAATATTCAGCAACCAGAGGAAGACTCAATCTTTTTTCCAACATTGAACCAGCCTATATTTCTAAATTGCTTTAGATTATTATTTTAGCTCTAGTTCCTCTGCTTCTGACCCTGACCTATTCCTCTCCTTTGATGTCCAAATTGACCAAGTGGAAGGGGAGGGAAATAACTACAGCCTCACACTTTTCTTCCTGTCTCCTCCACAACTGTTTGGGAAAGGCGACATTTTATTTTAATCTTTATGTGGGAAGATTTTATCCTAAATGTGCCATGAAATAACCATTTGAAATACTTTCTGAAACAGGAAGGCAAATCTATCCTTGTTATTTCCCTCATCTCCTGCCTGGTAACAGTGAAAAAGGACATGGTGCTCATGATTTCAAAACATTAACCCAAGCCTTCCCTGGTTTAGGATATGACTGCAGAATAAGCTGTTATAATGACATTACTTATTTAATCAGCAATTTAAGATTATATTTAATTAGTAATCAGTATCTACAGAAACGTGTTGACAATGTTTCAGTACATATTCTCTCTATTTTGATTTATTATATATTTTTAATAACTGGACATGTAATCCTTTTCATCCATTCTACTTCAGTGAAGCAAATTAAGAATCATAAGCATATAGCTAAAACATGCTCTAAACTATCTTAACTTCTGTAGCTCTGCTTTCACATGCTATAATTCACATAATCTGTCCCATTTTTGAGATGTGCTCATTGATGTATCGCAAAGAATATTGCTACGCATATATTTTTGATAGTCAGAATAGGAAATAGGGATTCCATATATGGAGTTACTGTGCCTTCTTGGAAAATTGTTGTTAAAGTTTATGGTTTTTCTTAACCTTTGTAGATTTTGAGCCAAGAAATCCACAAATAGATGCTACTGGGAGAATAGACTGTAACTCATGGGAATATTGCTATGTTTATAAAAACCAGCGATAATTAATATGCCACTTGATATTGGATAAATGTAAACAAAACAAATGAGGAAAATGTTACTCTGTAAAAACAGTAACTTGTTTTTTGGTTTATTTTATTTTTTAGGAAAACTTTAAACAAAACCAAGGGGAGGCATTGAGCAAATTGGTTTGTAAAAAAAAAGGAGTGCCATGCCTTATTGAACTGGCTGACTCTGATAGGAATCATCACTGCATGTTGTTGCTTGCAGTTAACAATACAGGTTAGTTGAACTGATTTATTACAGCTTGTAATCAAATTGGATAGAAGCCATGAGTTACTTGCTAAGATTGACTAGATTTCACATGTCACATGAAACCATTATTTTACTTTTAGCTAATTCAACAAATCTTACATATAACACATTTACCCCCAATCCAACAATTATGGGTTTGCAAGATACGGTAAGTAAACCCAACGTTTTTGCTATCTTCTTCATCCCTAAATTGGAGTGTGGGGGAATGCAGAAAGTATTTGAAAAACCAACTATTTCAAAATGTATTAGGTATCTTCAGTTAAGTGTTACTTCTATTCAACAGCAAATTAAGGTCAGGAAGGGGTTTCGTTTGTTTGTTTTTTACTTCCCAGTTAATTTACAGCCCTGGGATTTCCTTATGGTCTCGTATCTAAATGCTAACCAATCTATCCCAGCTTAGCTTTTTCAAAAACAGCTAAATGTTGTGGCCAGCAGCAAATGAAAAATTATAACCTCTTTCCTCACTTCCTGTCATTACTAAATTCAAAACAATAGATGCTATATATTACAACAACATTCAAATACTAATTGGAAACTCTGACTGGATTCACAGATTGCATGGGCCATAATGTTATTTGATTTTATTTTAGCATTTTATTTAATAATGCATTTATTAAATTTGTGTAAACACATTCAGTTTGATTTATAAACCTTCAGTTATAACTTATTTATGTATTTTTATTATGCTTGAATTTTGTCCATTCCCATAGGATCTAGGCAACTAAACAGAGGTAAACAGATGAAATACTCCCCAAACCCTTAAACACATATAATTATTTTCCAGACTTCATGTGCAAGACAAAATGGGTTGGTTTTCAGTTTTCCTGAAGCCTAAGAGTCATGTGACATTTCCACTGAAAGGGAGTTTCAAAGAATTACTTCTAGGGCCATATCAGGTATAATCTTGAAGAGACAGAATATGGAAGAATTGATTTTATGTATTTCTGAGCTATGGTGGCACAGTGATTAGAATGCAGTATTAGCATGCTAACTCTGCCCACTGCCAGGAGTTCAATCCTGACCTGCTGAAGATTAAGGCTCAGCCTGTCATCTTTCCAAGATCAGTAAAATGAGGACCCAGATTATCGGGGGCAATATGCTTACATTGTAAACTGGAGTGCTGAAAAGCACTATGGAGCAATATATAAATCTAAGTCTATTGCTATTACTGTACTATTTCATTTGTTTGGAGAGGCAAATGAATTAAGGACAAGATGGCCAGATAACCAGGATCAGATCTATATAGGCTTTAAATGTGGCATCCACCACCTTAAACCACACTCAGAATTCAGTTCAGTACTAATCCCATTAGTACTGCAGTTGCCTCATCCTTCAGCAGCTGCCGTTTCCACAGGTCCTTCAAGAGTCATCCCATGTTGAGCATTTTGCAATAATGGTCATACCCACCCAAGCTCTGCAAATGGGAAAAACGTCATGAAACATCACAATAGCAAAGTGACACCGTGATCTAATAGAAGTGACTATGAGCAAGTCCTCCAAATCCAGAAAAAAATGTAATTGTACAAAAAGGTTTATCTGACATCTTGTGTTCAAACCGGAGAGTTCTCAAGTTACCATCTTTCAACAAAGAAATACAACTTGTTTAGAGTTTTAAGACATGGATTTTCCCTGAAACTGTTAGATTTGCAGATCAGAAGCCACTCCTTATTGGAGGAATTCAATTAAAGTGTGTTCCTCCTCATCCAGACCCAAACAATCTTCACGGAGTCATTTAACACTTCTACTGCATATCTACTCATGGCTATGGTATATACTGTGTATCAGCAGCATATGATGATGCTATGTTTTATCATTCTAGTCAATTGTAACTTATTTAATAAACCACACTTATATAAGACATATATAACTTTGAATAAAACCTGTGCAAGTGATACTGTAAATGTTGTTAAAGCTTCTTTGCTTGATAAATTATTCCAATAGTCTCTGAAAGTAAATTTCAGTTTTCTCTGCTTTAGAAAATATAGGTGCAGAAGCATTGTGTGGCTTTCTGGATGACAAGCAACCTGATTTGAAAGCGGTAATTTATTCATGCTTTTATATATAGGAGTTGGGTGAAACAGAATAACAAAAATTAAAATCTAAAATATTACAAAAACTGAATAGTATGTTTGTATGCCAGGATCCTTTATGACTAAAATCATGTAAATTAACTGATATTTTTCACAAAGAAGTGGAATAAAATGTCAATACTTTAATAATAATCAAATTACTATAACAAGCAACTATGATAACCATGGGAATTTCCCAAACGATTTCCAATTTACTATTTTTTAAAAACAGACTAAAATGTAACACTTTTAAGCAATAAGCAATATGCATTTTCCTGGATTTGAGGTGTTATCAACTTAAAATGTCAACCAACAGTTCCATTGGGCAGAAAATGCTTCTGGGCATCTACAGTATCCTGCCTGTGAAGAAACCACTTTTAGCTATCAGAATCGCCAGACAATATTTCAGAAGACAAAGTGAAACTGTCTTCATGGAGTTGTTTCATTTATTAAAGAAATATACGGCTTTCAAGATATGCAGTGTTCTAATACATAGTATAAAAGAAATCCCAAGAGTTTCCAGAAATGGCATCCTGAAAATTAGTTTCTTTTGTGTTGTAATTTAACATACAAAACATATGAAGTACACAGGACTTCTCTTTCCAAACTATCTTCCCAAACATGCATAATATCTTAAAAGTTGCATGATTCAATTTCAAGGAGATTCAGCAACTTCAGCAGTATGAATCTTCATACTGAATTCTTGAATCATTTGAAAGAATCACAGTGAATGGGGTGCTTGAATTACTTTGGATTAAGAGATTTGATGGGGTTTTCTTTTATGTTGGTGTGATTTTCCTCCCAAAATGACAATACTATTCCACCTATTAAGTAGGTTTACATGGAGTGCAAAATTTATTCCACCGGTGGTTGGCTGTTTACACTAGTTTACTCTTTCTTATATAAGCCTCTTCCTTTTCCTCAAGCCACATCCTTTTATTATTGTATTTCCTTTACTCTCAATGTACTTGTCTAGCATGAAATATAGCCAACTGGCACATGTGCCCAATCTCGCTTTAGTTGTTTATTGCTGTTAGTCCTCCCCTTTTGGGCCTTTTCATTCTCTGCATTCCCTTCAAAGGTTTTCTTTAATGTCTCTGTAAGTCTACTTCAGACCTAATGTCATACCATGATATAAAGAATTAGTCTCTGTTATATGAAGTAGGTTATTGCTTACACTAGCACATGTGAAATATGTAATAGCAATAATGCATAAATTTCTTGGGATGTTTTTAAGTTGTTGCCCAAGCTTCACATAACCCATCATTCCCAGAAGAGGCTAATTGTGCCTCTTCTGCTCTTCCGGGAAGCTATCAGCCCAGAAAGATAAATGACTGATGATTAGAGAACCTTCAATCTTTAGTAAGAACTTACTTTTTTAAAATTGTTTTTGAAAGGCTTTATTTTTAAGGTTTAATAGGGAATTTTGTCAGCCCCATTTCTCCATCTTCTTCTTCTTTTGGCTGTTCCCGTTAGGGGTCGCCACAGCGAATCAACTGTTTCCGCCTTCAACTGTTTCCAGCCCCACTTCCCCATAAACTGGATATTTTAATTCCCTAAACAGTTTGGAGCTGTTATGTTGCTCTTTCCTCATTCTGCTATGTCTTGTTTAAACAAGATGTGAGAGTATTTCAGAGTAAAAGCCTTCAAGCTACCTGACATTGTAGGAGGTTAGCTGTGATAGACTAGGGTACAAAAACTTCAGAGGAAGCATCTTTTCTGTTAACAAATTTTATTAAAAGACATAAACTGTGTGGAATAAGACATGGTGAATGACTTATGGGTCTATAATCTCTGCTATTTGCATTTCTGACAGGTGTTTACATGCTTCTTTGGTTCAATCCTATTTTGTTTTCTCCTTTTAGCTTGGGATAAAATCCCACAAGCAGGAACGCACTGGGATTCACCAGGTCCATTCTCGGGGGACACTTATTGGTTTGGTCACCACTGGTCTGCTGATGGCATTTTTGGGAGTGGCTGGATATTATCTTATGAAACGACGAAGCTGGAGTCCCATGGGAGAGAGGCTGGTTAGTGCTTATAGTTGGCAGAACAAGTAGAAAGCTCAAGGCATGTAACAGCAGTTGCAGAGAAAAATGATAGGATTGCTATTCTTCCATTACTATAAGTGATGTGCTCATTTCTACAATTTCAAGTTATGCTTACTTTTTTCAACAGTAAGATTAAACAATTTACAAACACCATCGAATAGGAATCATATTTTTTTCCAATATCTCCATGCTTTAAATTCAGACTGGATTTTCTCGTCTTGTTTCTGCTACACTAAAAACTTTCCCTATGATTTTATCACCAAATGATGAAATAAAGAATGTGAAGAAATAAAAATATTTTTCTTAATTCATTTGTTGCTTTAAATTTCTGTTTCTTCTACCTTTACCTTGCTGGCAACCTTTTGATTTTAACTATGTCAGCTAAATGCAGACATAGACTGCAGTCTATAAATTTAATAAATAAAATAAAAAATAAATTAAAAAAACTGCAGCTGTAATAAATGTTTCTTTTTAATATGTGCAGATGTGCAAATATTGTTCCCAAATCCAAAAGCAGGTAGAATGAAGTAGAGAAGTAGAGCTGGGAAAGAGCAACTTAATTATCTTCCTACCTGCTACGTTCACTTCAGTACCGTTCATGTGGTTTCAGTCACGTATAAGTTGACGGTGCATATATTTCCCAGGAATACATCTTATTGAGATATTATAGGAATATTGGAATGCAAGTAGCTGGAACTGTCCAGAAGATGAACTCTAATGATTTTGCAAAATCTGTGCGACATGATCTTTTTCTTGTTTTTGTTGTTTGTTTTTTTAAAGTTATATATTTCTCTTTAAATAACCTTTTTCATACAATGAATTTCTGTACGTAACCTTCATTAACCTGGAATGCAAACATAGAGTTCTATAGAGTTTCATAGACAATTTTCAAAAGGTATTTTAGAACATTTGGGAGACACACCAGCAACACCTTACAGAAATTGTGTCCTTTCCCAGCACTGTACAGCCCTACCATATACTGATAGTATAAAATCTTGACAAATTGAATGCCAGTATCATCACAACAATAGCTAATCAATGACCTGTTATTCCATTTATTGATTATTTATTGAACTATACATTATGTAGACTACATTAGCTTTCAGAAACTAAACTATCATTCCATTACTACAAATTAGTGGTGTTACTCTAAATCTCTACAGTCAAGAAATATAGATGCAGGTGAGATTGTGCATGAATCATATAATAGGGCAAAGAGTCAGAGCAAGACCTCTTACAACCCATGGGAATATTTCATAACTTATTGCTAAAGCATCTGTTCTTCGAGCAAAAAACTCCAGATTAATTTTCTGGTGTTTCCAGTTTTAAAAAAAGTCTAGAAATAAGCTATACATATTTTTTTTTTTGCTCCAAACCCTAGATACCAGGATAGACAAAAGTATTAATGAAACTGCATACTGGATTCTCAGTATTTGATCCAACCTCTCAGTTTATTGACAATTATATTAAAATTATTTGTATTGTTATCATTGATCACTTAGGCCACTGAAATACATGCACAAGGCCTCCCTGTTCACCCCATCAAGAATATTGTCTTAATATACCTTTCTAATTCCCTGATTGAAGTGCCTGACTGAAAGAACAGATATTTATTTTATTTTCTATATAGATCTAAATCATTTTTGTTGAACTTTAAACAGCTTTATCTAACTCTGATTTTTCTTATTATTTATACCTCTAATCCCTTTAGGGTGAAGATCCTTATTATATTGAAAATGATAGTCAGAGCAACCCTGAGATCCCTGTGACCTCTCAAGAACAATCTCACCTGCAGGATAAACCAAATCTTAATGGAGGGGCTCGGGAAAATGGAACTGGCCAGCCATCCTCAAAAAATGGACATCAAACGAAGCCCCAGGTTGTGGCTGATACAGAACTGTGAAAATGCTGTGACCTTCTTAATGCAGCTGGAAAAGCTCAACTGCACTTACAAAGAGGAACTAGCAGCAAAAATTCCTAAATGAAATTATAATATCTTTTTTTTAAGTGTTAATATCTTAACATTAATTTTCAGGGCTGATGCAGCAGCATTTATGTATGAAAATTGTAAAATTAGCAACATAACATTGGGTTAATAAACATGGATTTTGGGTTTTTTATTTTTCTATTTTTAGATGTGATATCCTTCACAACAGTTCATCCAGGGAGACACAAGGCATGTTTCCTAGAAATTAAAGATTTTTCACTATTTGAGAGTTGTTTAATATCTATCCGATGCTATTTAGAGTAAGAAAGGATATTTTCACTTTTTAAAATGTAATTTTAATTTAATTTTAAAATATAACCAAGATATAGCAACTACGGTTCCAGAGTAGTATGCAGCTGAAAGTCCCTAGATTTTGATAATCACCACCCTTACTCATACCCAGTGGTGGGCTGCTGCCGGTTCAGAGCAGTTTAGCCAAACTGGTTGTTCTGGTCCTGCACAGTTTGGAGAACCAGCAAATCACACCACCAGCTGGCCCTGCCTACCCCATACTGCCCTATATAGCTCACTGTTGCCTTGAGGCCCAGATAATCTCCGCATTTCACCCACTCTGCTCACCAAAGGTAAGCATGCTGCCCGATCGCCCTTCACCTCAGCTGGGTCAGGGGACATGCCAGTCCCTGGCTCTGGCCTTGTCCCGGGGCTTCCACTTGCATGCCACCCAATCACCCTTCACATCGGCTAGGTCAGGGGACATGCCAGTCCCTGGCTCTGGCCTTGTCTCAGGGCCTCCACTCACATGCTGCCTGATCGCCCTTCACCTCAGCCAGATCAGGGGATGTGCCAGTCCCTGGCTCTGGTCTTGCCTGGGGACCTCTGCCTGCATGCCACCATCCCCTTTGGCCTCAAAGTATAGCCCCCTGGGCTGAAGCAATTTATCCAGCCTGCTTCCACCTAAGCCGAAGAGCTGCAGGGTTGGTGGTGTGAGTCCAGGGGGCCCGAAGCGGTTTGGGAATGGACTTCTTACTATAAGAAGTCCCATCTGGAAAGTACTGCAGTGGAGATCTTGCAGCTGCTTCTTCTGGCCCTTGCAGAGTCTCAGTGGCTCACAGAGATGCTCCATGTATTCTCTGGGTTGGCAGCTGTTTCTCTCCACTGCTGCTCTTGCTAGGAGAGTGTCTTGTGCAGCACAGAACCTGCAGCTTTCCTCTAAATCCAATCCAGAAAGCATTGCAGCAGAGAGAAACAGTATTCAACCTGGTTGCTGCTTCTCTGTGCCGCAGCGCTTTCCAGATGGGATTTAAAGGAAAGCAGCAACTCACAGCTGCTAAATTGAGCAAGAGCAGAAATGGAGAGAAGCAGCTGAAAGGCTGCTCAGCTGAGCCTTGCTGCATGGTGGAAGCCATGCACATGCATGGAAGCCTCATTGCATGGCAAAAACCATGCATATGTGTGGAAGCCACATGCATGTGCAGAAGCCTTGCCATGTGCCACATGCACTCATGCACACACTCACTTTTTAGCAAACCAGTTTCTGAAAATTTTCTTGCCCACCACTGCTCAGACCCAACTAAGACTGTCTTTTGTGCCTTTCTGCATTTAGGCTGTGCTATAATTTGTACACAACATAACCGACTGTAATTGCAATTCATCAGAAGCCTTTTAAAACATGGTTGAGGAAGTTCTTAAACAACACAAAATAAACTCTTCCCCCGATTTGCTTACTTCAAAAGAATCAAGTATTTTTTCCCTCCCCTGGGTCTGCATATCGAGGGGGTGAACAGAGTCAACACAACAGCACCGGCTGACGACTTCAAAGACCTGATGGCA
>JANHFJ010010094.1:76932-88495 GCA_032468195.1 Cerberus rynchops
GGAACTGCAGGCAGGCTGAAGCAAGGGATGTTGGCAACCCGCAGCTCTTTCCTACCCCTGCTGTGGCTCCCTGTCGGTTACCACACCCCTTGCCCTCCTTGCCCAGTCACTCCTCGCTTGGCCTGAGAAGCTAAGGGCGGGGTGGTGGTGGTGGCGACTCACATTCCAGAGCAGAAGCGAAGCTTGTTTCATTCCTTGCTGGGTCTCACAGGTGCTTCTTCCGGCCCTTGTTGGTGCTGCATGCACCTTGCTGACTCAGGGAGACACGCAACTTCCTCTCTGTGCTGAGATACCAGCCCAACCTGGCTGTTTCTCTCTGCTCCTGCTTTTGGAGCAGGTTGTGCGTCTCCTTGAGCAAATGAGGTACATTCAGCACAAACAAAGGTGGAAGAAGCACCTGCGAGACCCAGAGAGCCCCGGAGAATCAGAATGTGTGTGTGTGTGTGTGTGTGTGTGTGTGTGTGTGTGTGAGAGAGAGAGAGAGAGAGAGAGAGAAAGAAGGAGAGAGAAAGAAAGAGATGAGAGAGATGAGTGAGAGAGAGATGAGAAAGAGAGATACAGAGAAAGGGGGGAAGAAGGGGGAAAGAGATGAGACAGAAGAGCAAGAAACAGAGACACAGAGAAATGAGAGACACAGAGAGATGAGTGATAGAGAAAGAGGCAGAGACAGAGAGAGGATGAGAGAGAGAGAGAGAGAGAGAGAGAGAAATGAGACAGTGAGAGAAACAGACAGAGAAAGAGATGAGAGAAACAGAGACAGGTGAGAGAAAGAGAGAAAGAGAAAGGATGAGAGAGTGATGAGAGAAACAGATAGAGGTGAGAGAGAGAAAGAAAAGATGAGAGAGGAGAGAGAGAAAAAAATGAGACAAAAGTGAAAGAAACAGAAAGAGATGAGAGAAATAGACAGTGATGAGAGACAGAGAGAGAGAGAGAGAGAAGCAGACAAAGTGACAGAGAGATGAGAGAGGCAGAGAGAGGGAAACAAAGAGAGAGATGAGGTAGGGAAAGATGGGGGGGAAGGAAAGAGAGGTTGCAGAAGCAGGCAGCCAAACTAAGTGCCTGAAGCGCGCTGGATTCATATTAGTGGTCCGCAGGATTTAAAATTATGAATGTAGTGGTCTGAGGTCCAAAAGGTTGGTGACCCCTGTCATAGGCTACTGCTGGAAACTTTATTTTTATCTATTATTTATTTATATACTACCTTACCACTTGGAGAAATTCACATTATATATAATAGAGGAAAAGATGGATCTTGGTTATTATCACATTTGATATTTGATAAGACTATTTCAGTAAAGGGTTTGTTTTGATTTCAACATCTGTATATATTTATTTGAGATATGATTATTATTTGGGCAATTTACAATTATATTCATAGTTAAATATGGTGCAAACTTCATTATTCAAATCCTTATCAAGGATTTAACATTTATTAGGATAGTGTCTGCGAATATGGTCCCTTCCAAGTAGGTATCATTTTAATAAAATTATGGTGTTTTAAGTACTTTCTGGAAGTTGATTTGTGCCATTTGAAACTAATTTTAGAAAACCAGAAAAAATTGTGAAAATAATTTCCACAATTAGCAAACTATTTATTTTAATGACTATATCATCATTTCAGTATAATCTATCAAAAGAAACGTTGACTATTTCACTTTCACAATACTTTTCAAAGTACAGTACTGTTTGTGTGTATATTAGCTCCCTTACATTTTGCTGCATTTTTAATTTTTAAAAAATGAGCATTAATTAAATATTTAGACTGTAGACAGATGGTTACCTTCTGTCACTTTAAAAATGTTTTTAATGTGTTGCATTTCTCTCTGCAGCAGTTTATTGTTTATAGTTGCCAGTGTATTTATTTTGACATACTTCTGGGTTTTTTTTCACCTGCAAGGTGCTGAAATAGTTTGCTAATAATAACTTAAGTGAAAAAGAACATTTTTTCTAATATATATACATATCTTTTTCTCAGAATAGCACCCACAAGCATCATTTGTCAGCAGGCAGGAACTAGAAGGCAAAGGTATCTTTAAAATAGGTTCAACAGTTAAGATTTCACCAACATTTCATGTAGTTTTCTTGCCATTATTTTTATTGGGATGTTTTTATAATTTTCAAGTCCTGGGGAATGGAGGAGAAGTGTTCTAGTGCTGATCTTTAAGAACAAGGGTGATATGCAGAGTTGTAGCAACTACAGAGGCATAAAGTTGATGAGCCACCCAATGCAGCTATGGGAAAGAATAGTGGAAGCTAAGCTAAGAAAGGAAGTGGATATCTGTGAGCAGCAGAATGGCTTCATGTCCAGAAAGAGCACTACGGATGCAATTTTTGCCCTGAGAATGTTATTGGAGAAGTATAGAGATGGTCAGAAGGAGCTGCATTGTGTCTTTGTGGATTTAGAGAAAGTGTACGACAGAGTGCCGAGAGAGAAGCTATGGTACTGTATGAGGATGTCAGGAGTGGCAGAGAAATAAGTCAGAGTAGTACAGGATATGTATGAGAGGAGAAGAACATTAGTGAGATGTGCTGTAGGTCAGACAGAGGAGTTCAAAGTGGAGGTGGGGCTACATCAATCACTTTCAAGGTGATTGGGGCAAGAGTAGAGGATGCCAAGAATAGAATTGGATGGAGGCAGTTTCGCTGTGGCAACCCCTAATGGGAACAGCTGAAAGAAGAAGAAAAAGATTGTAATTACCTTTCTTTAACTTTTTCTTTCAGTGTTTTTAAACATTCCTTTGTTCTCTGTTTACATATTGTATCCTTTTCAGTTCATAACTTGGCCTACAGTCAGTTTTTCTTTGGCAATATACTATCTTGTGGAAAGATAATAAGGTGCCTCATTAGTAGATTAATTAGTTGTACGTTTTAATAGCCTGTTACATGAAAAATTATTCAAAGCCATTTTCCTGTTGTTGTGCAATATAACATATGATTGGGTCATAAGGTAGTTTATTAACACTTATTTATGTTAAAAGGATGCTGTCAGTTTGATTTTCCCCTGCATTAATATGAATAATGTCTTGTAAAACTTAAAAAAAAAACTATAATATCATCTATGTTAGGTAGGAGCACCTTTCCCCAAACTTGATGCTTTTCAAATGTAAGATGCAAGTTATAAAATTAAGCTAGAACTTGATAGGCTGGTGGTAAATCAGAACTCCTGTTGACCAACGAGGGGCCTGTTTCCCTGCTTCAATACATCCCTGGCTATTTTTGTACCTGCTTGTCCAACAATCTTAGAAGCTGCAAAATTGGTGGGAGATACATCCAATGTATTCTACTGAATCCCCTGCATGGTTTGCCCCTGTGACTATGTAGGGAAGGAAGCTAACCAACAGACTACAAGAACACAAACGACCTGTCAGATGAGGAGACCCAAACTCATTGCTAGCCTCACACTGAAATGAACAAGGACACAAATTCAATTTTGCAGCTATTAAGATTGTTGGAAAAGCAGGCATAAAAACAGTCATGGAAGCAGTGGTGGACTGCTGCCTGGTCGCATTGGTTCTATCGAACCTGTAATTCCGACAATCCATTTGCCCCGCTCCCCAATCCCACCTTATCCTGTCCTATATCCCCTTCTTTCTTGCTCAGCTAAATTTAGTGGCACAGCTGTTTTCCATGCCTCCACAGTTCCTACTTACTGGGACTGCCTTAGGTAAGCTGACTTCTATGTAAATGCTGTAATTTGGAAGCTGTGCACTAGCGCCGAAGGTGTGTGTCTGCGTGAAGTGAACCAGTTGTTAAAGTATTGCAGCCCACCATTGTATGGAAGTGATTCAAGCCTGGAAAACACCCCCCCCCCAGTCAACAGGAATGCTAATTTACCACCAACCTATCAAGTTCATAGAAGGCGAGGGCTGGTCAGCACAAGCAAATGACAGCCAACAACTTAAAAGCCAGTCATCAATACATCCCAATCAATATCTTAAAAGCCACATACAACACAGACTATAAATACCACACACCAAACAGCACACATTCTGTTAGAGAGAAGTTCTTTGAAGATGGGTTCCAGCACTAGTCTGAAAGCATGGAAGATAAAACCTCTGGTCCCAATGACTTACCCAGATTAGATCCTGCAACATTATCCTGAGATCATGATGGGATTCAACTGGTTTTACTACCTGTTCGGCTTTGCGCATGCATGCACCATCCACACTGCCATGTGGCTTCAAAATAAAGGCTATTAAGCCTTTAAGAGGCATCCCAGGTGAGTAAGAAGGCTGCAGAGGCATGCAAAACATGTTCCACGTAATTCAGCTAGCTAGAATGAAAAAAAAGAAGGGGATATAGGACAGGAAAGGGCAGGGGCAGGTGGGAATGGCCAAATGCTTGTTGCCAGTACCAGTTTGCTAGAACCGGTGCAACTGGACAGAATACTACCACTGCCTGAGACACATATAGTCACTTTCATTCATGACTATTACTACAGTTCTTTCCCCAGCTCTCTCTTTTGAAGTATTAATGTCTTTTTACTTTATTCTTAGTTTTATATTATCATCCGCTCTCCAGCTTTTATATATTAGTAGTCCTGTTTGATGTGGAAAAAGTCTGGAAATTGTTATTTTACTGAGTTGCTTTTCTATCATTCAGTCCTTATTGGTTTTATAGGAAGGAGAAAGCAATTACTTGTTGACTGGCTGGCCCTCATGTTTGCAAGACTTGTGAAGATGTAAAACCTGCTACTCTTTACTAGCTGGTAGTTTCAGAGCATCAACACTTACTTCACCAAACTGTTTTAGTTTCACCGCCTCCACGCACAGCTGTTGCTTTTTCAGTTCTCCATCTCAATGTCCTTTCCAATGACACCCACAGCCTATGCAGGTCTTCAGCATTTCTCTTCTATCTCCCTGCAGTATAGGTGTGTCCTTTGCTGTCTTCAAGTCCCAGAAACAGAAAACCATAATGAAAGAAAACTCACACGAGCAGCCATGAGTATGTCTTTCCACAGTGATGCAGATAACTTTGCATAATATTGACAAATCCATTTTTAGTTGGGAACAAAAACCTCTAAAACTACTCTACAATTTCTGCTGCTTTAGTACAATGACTTGGGCCAATCTCTCTTTCTCTCAGCTCATCCTACATAAAGAGTTGTTCCTTTGAGGATGGGAAACCAATATATAATTGCCTTTGTGCTTTAAAAATAGATACAAATGCAATAATGTTTTTTTTTAAGTGAGAAAGGATGGCCAGACTTTCATTTGTAGTTCTTGCTTATGAACAGCCACATTTAGCAATCGTTTGAAGGTATAAAAAATAGGTTTGAGCAGGCCTTGGTGTTTTCTAAGCTTGTTGTTTTCTTGCAGATATTTCATTACCCAAACTAGGTAACATCATCAGGTCTAGTAGTCAAAAATAACTTTGCATCCAATCCTCACATTTACAACCATTGCATCATGCCATGATCATGTGATCGCTATTTGTGAGCTTCAGAATTGACTTGCAACACAAGCTGAGTTAATAGAGAAGACAAGTAAAATTGTAAATCACAGGCACATGATGTTCCTCTTAATAACCAAAGCGAGATATTATAAGCCTATTGTGGTGATGTGATTTTTCATTTAGCAACTGTGGTGCTCAGCAATGAAGGTGCCAGTTCCAAATGTAGTCATTAGTCAAGGACTACCTTTAACTGTGTCCAACCAGGAAAACTGTGAGAGAAGTCTCACAGCTATAAAAGCATCAGAAAGTGCACTCCCTCACAAAGAATCAGGGCTTGAGGAAACTTTCAGTTTTTATCACTTGAGTTTGAAAATACAGCCAGGAAACTTTTCCAGGCAAATCTCTTTTACTTTTAGTCCTAGGTAAAAAATCCTATTTATACTGTACTTCAAAACATCCCTAAATTGCAACTAATTTTCCCTTGCAAATCTTTCAAAATGTCCAAATCCTCTTGACATCGGCACAAGATTTTCCAGCAGTGGTTAGCCTAAAACCCCATCTATATTTATTTTCTCACTGAACCATTACATCATGTCAGGGTTTTACTGCTTTGGATGGCAGGCACAGTATAGAACTGAATGCCAATCCACTAAATAATAAATATTGAGAATGTTTATGGAAAACTAGATGTAAGAGAAAAGGCTTTTAGCCTAATACCAAAGCTCTCTATAATAAGCCAGTTTTGGGTGTGTATGTATGTATAAACCTAAACCCACATAATTCAACACCCAACTCCTAACTTCAGGTCTTGAATGCACCTAAAAAGGGTTTTAGTAAAAAAAGTTTTACCCTTAAATTGTTATGAGTAACAAAACATCTGGACTCAAAGCCAAACAAATCACCGGGTGAATAGGTTTAATCACTGGGAGTACTGTATGATGAACTGAGTGAGAACAGTGTAGGCCGACATGAAGATAAACGATTTTTGCTTCTTACATCTGTAATTATCCAGAAGCTGCGTTGAGTATAAAACGTATTTACAGGCATGCAAACAAATGGCAGCATGTTCTTTTTTTCCTCCTTTCCCCTTTAGCCAATAAAAATGCGGGGGTATATCAGGCAGAGCCAATAGCAAAGCTGAGAGGCCTCTTCAAGACTCACTTGTTCATTCTCGAAATAAACGTAGAGAATGGTGGGAGGCAGGAAGTTCTTGTGCTTTTTAAGGGTCGGACTGTACTTTTGCTGGAGAGCTGTCTCCACGTCTGGACCTGCTTGGAGAGAACGGGTGGGGAAAACGAATGCAGTTAGTAGGCGGCATACAGAAAAGGTGTTCTCGATTTTCACCAGCTGACGCAGTCGGCGTTTTGAGGTTGAGAAGGGTTGCCAGTTAAAAGACATGGCAAAAGGAAGTAAACAAAAAAAATATTTTTGTGTGTCATTTGAAGGAGTGACCACCGGCGCTGTTCATGCAAATACTGCTAGTCAGTGCCACAGAATTACAAAGGAGGAGTTTGACCATCACCCTGGAAAACAATATCTGTAATTTGAAACTCCATACAGTGGACGAACTGCAAAGGAATGGCAGTCCGAGAAACTGAAGTGCGTCAGAAGAAGAAAGGAAATATAGGTAGTTAAAGATGGGATAGAAATGAACGCGGCTAGTAGGAAGGGGAAGGTAAGCTCAGCAAGCGAATGATTAACCGTGGGGTTTGGTTATTTTTGAATCTCTCCCATAAAGGTTTGAGGCTTCTGCGTGTCTTTGTTTTGGTTGTCGAAGAGGGGAAAAAAAAATAAGTCCGATTTGGGTTCCTTGCCCACGGCGAGCAAAAGCGAGGGTTTCTGTCCCTCCCCCCCCCCCCAATCGATCGCGTCCTTGATCCAGGGTCTGGAATGCGTCGGGGTAGCGTAGCTGTCCGCGGAGCGACTGGGATTATTTTGCGTTTTCGTTTTGGCAAGCTGTCACGAGTGCGCGACCCAGTTAAGCTGGGCAGCCACGTGGTGGAGCCGGTCGGAGGGAGAACAGCTCGAACTCCCTAAATACGGGGTGGGGTGGGGTGTGTGTGTGTTGGCGGGAGGTGGAGAAAAGAACGCCGAGCTCCCCGGGGGAGGGAAATGTTCTGTTCTGTACCGCTCGCTCTTGCAGTTGCCGAGGTGATGAGAGGCTGTGCTGATGATGCAAATGTGTAAACCGGTTCAAGAGGCACTAAGCGCCGCCCCAGATCCTAAATTCAGCCGATGCTTCTGAGCCATCCCGCAGGTGCAGCCCTTTTTTCTTTTTTTCTTTTTGCTTCTTCCTCGTGAGAGGCGAAGTTATAGAGAACGATCGGGGGGGGGGGGGCGGAGTGAAGCGTTTGTAAAGCCACACTATAATAATAAAAGCCCTTGTTTAGATAATACAGGAATAGAAAATCAGGGGCCGTGCTGGTGCATAACCTTAGAGTTGGAGATTACAAGATCTGCAGTGCTGGATCCTGCGTCTGTTCCTTTAATAATACACTCTGTTCAGGAAGATTAGCTCCTGATAAAAGAGGTAGACCGCATCCATTTGTTTTAAGTTTGACGAATCAGTTTGTAATTACCGTATATATCTACATCACAACTTCCGGGGTACAGAAAAAACTATAAGCTGTGGGTATTTGCAGTGGCGGAAATATTTATATGTACAATATATAGGACATAAACCACTCAGATTGGAATATTGTGAATGACTGATTGGGGGGAAATGGAGCAGGACACTTTAGATGAAATAATGAAAAACGCTTGAACCAAAAATAATGACATTTTAATTGCGATTCTGCATTTCAAAGGAGTAGGCTGCTAACTTTGCAAAGGGGACCATACTTTCCACTAACCAGAAGAATAGTGTGTGTTTCTAATTGTCACTTTTTATTTTTTGTTTTGGGGATGGATTATTTGCTAAACATTCCGTTAATTATGAGGATGACTAAATAATCTCTGGAAAAAAATGAAATTACAGAGTTTTCATAGAACTAGTAAACCACTGTAAGTCACTGTATAGTCTTTATTTTCAAAATGCTTTGCTTCTGTTTATGGTTGCAGTGAGCTGTATTTCTAAAACCTATTGACAAAAATAATCTGTGCAGTGTATTACTTTAAAATAAGTGCTGTGGAAGTAATCCATATCTAAGTGGTCTTAAATCTATACCAAAGATATATGTTTTAAAAAAATTTTCTGTGGATTTTTCCCAATAAGCAGTCTTAAAGATACATGGGCTTCTACATAATTATGATGAAGTTGGATCTGCAAAAAAAATAGTAGAGATTCCTGACTGTTCAGAATTCCTGATAGCTATGCACTTTTTAGGATTTATTCTACCTCCTGTCCCCAACACATAGATAAACGGTGCTGGTATTCTATTGTAGTGAATGTGCTTAGTAATGATTAGGTACTCTTGGTTCAGCCTTCCTTGTTTTTGCAAACAATGTTGGTTCTTCATTTGGTTTCATTAAGCTTCAAGAATTTTGGATATGGAAATGGTATCTCAATATAAAAGGATCCAGTTTTTAAATCTATTAAGACTTTTGTTTTTAACAGACCTCCATATTGTCCAAACTTGAAATGGATGCATTGCTTTTAAAAGAATGTACTAAATCTAGCTCATATTGCAAACGTACGATCTGAAAATAAATTTTCTGTGATTAACTTTGAAGAGTAATAAATGCTGCTATATCTTGTAGCAAAAATAAAACGAAGTTATCAGTGTACATATTAGGGATATGGAAAGCATTCCAACATAGTAATGACTTTTAAATGTTCAAAATATGAAACATGTTTCAAGTGGCTCTATTTTGAATATTCTGATTGAATTTCTATTCCACAATTAATTTGCTGATTTTTTTGTTCTCCTAACCATTTTCCAACCTAATCCGCACAGCAGCATGGGCCAATCACCTCCCTACTGCTATTGAGATTGATGGAATGAGATGGGTAGATTGTAGGTGGATTTTGTTCTGTTCATTATTTTGAGGCAGGTCAGGCAAAGGTGTAAATTGTTATCTCTTTAGATACCTTTGGGTGAATGATTGAGAGTCTTCATCAACATGTGAATTGTTGTGTTTCATACAAAACTTGCTAATGCTCCTAAGGTTATGTAAAAAGTACTGGTAACAGTGTGGGTTGGAAAACTTACGTAATTTCTTAAACTTTGTTGTGTCAATGCAATGCATGCTCTTAAATCTTGTTAAGAATGAATTCAAAATGAAAAAAAGTTATATTGGTTTGGCTTTGACAGGTTTGCATATTATCTGCTTACTCTTAAGCACTGTTGACATGATATTAAAAAGCAACAGCAATTCTCCCCCTACATTATTTTCTTTTTGCAGCCAGCAGTCTCTTCTGTACACAAGCAAAAAGCCATAGCACAGAACTAAATTATTTTTGCTGGGCCTAAAACTGGCAGAATGTTTACGAAAAGAAACACAAAATCTGTTACTCCAATTACTTGGCAAGATCAAGTATCAAAGTATAGAAGAGGCTGTACTTCCTGAGAATGCTCAGGAAGATAAAACTATCTCAGCATCTACTTCTGTCCTCCTATTGCAGCACCATTGAGAGTGTCCTAACATGTGGCATACTTGTATGGTATGCGAGCAGCTCTATAGCAGACAAAAAAGGTCTACAGAGAATTATTAAAACTGCCCAGAACTTCACTGGGCTCCAGCTACCAGCCCTGGATGAAGTTTTCGCATTTCACTGCTTGAAGAAGTTGTACAACATTTTCAGACACTTTTCCCATCCTGCTTACAATCTTTTTGAATTGTTGCCTTCTGGCAGAAGATATAGAACAATTAAATCTTGGACCACACGTTTTCTGAACAGTTTTTATCTCAGAGATATAATTGCAATTAACACTGAATTTAAGGACCATCATCAGTGAGTTGCTGGCGGTATTACTTGGTCCGTTGTGTGAATGTTGTGGGTTTTGAGGGGGCGGGGAATTTTGGTGAGTGGGGGTGTGGATGGGGATTGTTATGTGGGTGTGGGTGTTGGTCTCTGGGTGTTATGTGAATTTCGTTGTATGTATATACTGTACAATGTACTGTATAATGTAATATACTGTATACATACAATGTATACAGTATACATACAATGACAATAACGACTCACTTACTTAAAAACACAAAGGCATATATGAATGTTCAATAACAGTTTGCTACTGAACCCATTTGTGTAATAAAATCAATTACAATGTAAGTTTACAATTCTATAATTAGAATATCATTAAAGCTTACCTGGTTTACCTTATTTTCACAGGGATCTGTCACTCGCTCCAAGCCATAATCAAGTGTGTCTTGCATTCCAGGCTATAATATAGAAACAAAACAAAATGAAACAACGATGTATTTATGCCATCTTATTTTTTTAACCTTAATCTGTATACAGGCAGTCCTCGACTCACCTCACAAGCCTTCTTTTAAGGACCGTTCAAAATTACAACAGCATTGAAAAAAGTAACGTATGACCATTTCACCCCCATCTGACCTTTGCAACATCCCTATGATCATGTGATCAAAATTCAGATACTTGGCAACTGGCATAAATTTATGATGATTACAGCATCCCGGGGTCATGCAATCGTTTTTGTGACCTTTTAACAATCAAAGTCAATGGGGAAGCCAGATTCACTTTACAACCGTGTTAGTAACTTAACAACTGTAGTGATTCATTTAATAACTGTGGCAAGAAAGGTCATAAAATGGGGCACAACTCAGATGCAGTGCCAAAGCTGACTTAGCAACTGTCTCGCTTAGCAACAGAAATTTGGGGCTCAATTGTGGTCGTATATTGAGGACTACTTGTAAAATAAATAAATATAGCCACAGTAATACACAGGCCATACGCAGTGGCACATCTTCTATGTAACACTGCTATGAAATATATCCACTGCTGCATTTGGTAACTCTATAAACAGGAGTATTTTTCTACACAGTCAAGCAAAATCTGGGTAAAGGAAGTTGACTCAGAAGAGAGAGGGAAAGAAAAAAAAAAGCATTGCCCATTGGAGAGAGGAACACTTTGACATAATAAACAGATTGGTCCTGCTATCGCATCTGCTTTGAGCACAGCTGAATTTGGATCTGCTATCTGATGTCTGCTGAAGTTGGGCCATCAATAATTAAACCTCAGCCAATGCTATCTTAAAAGGGG
>JANHFJ010010094.1:106678-116821 GCA_032468195.1 Cerberus rynchops
TGCAGCTTTATATTGGTCCATGTCGCCTGACACAAGTCCCGCATTATAGGCAGAAGTGCGGGATTTCAGGGCATCGCACTTTTACTATAAAGCCTTTATTCCTGTGATGCCCAAGGGCACCATTCTGTGCAACGTATTATGTCTATGCTATCTATGAAGCAACTTTAAAAAAAACCTTTCAGGTACTTGTACCATTTTTAAGGTCCTGTGTGGCTACTTCATAAGCTGCTTCCTGGTGTTCTTGTTAATTTCCACTATTTAATACTCGTGAATTGTTATGTTATGAATTAGGCAAGTGAATTTTAATCTTAAATCAAAGAAAATCCTTACAATTATTGTTACAAAGTAATTGATTTAAAGTAACTCTTCCAGATTCCTCCAATAGTATTTTGCCACTTGTTTTTAAAGTAGAATTCTTCCATAGAATTAAATATACATAAGCCTCAATATCAACATCCAATCTATACTTCTATACTAGACTATAGAAGCTTTGGGTTTTCATATTAATGTATGAAAACAGCATATGTCATTTCTCACTAGCGTATCATATCTTTATCATAAGCTTTAAAAAAGAAAAAGGATGCATTTTAAAACAGGCATGTGATAAAACTAAATAGAAGCTAAATTGGCTTTGAAAGAACGCAGCTTGAAACAGATAACTATTTGATGTACAGAAAATGGTTGCTAGGTGTTAACTGTCAATAGCAGTGAGTATAATGAGTTATGAATATCTCCATGGAAGAGGAGGATGAGGGGGCAGAAGCAGAGGACTCCTCAACAGAACAAAATGATTAGGAACACAGAAAAGAGCTGTGCCAAGTTTCCACAGTTCCGTTTAACTGTTTACTTTTTATTTGTGAGAATAATTCTGCTGGAGAATAGTAAAAATGAAGTTTTCTAGAGAACCAAGAATTTCATGATCTGAATCTGTGTTATAGTAACACAATCCTATTCTGAAATAAATTCCATTGTGTTTAATGGATTTTATGTGGGAGCATGTATTAAACTACCTTACCAATTCTTACCACGTGTAATAAATTAAGTGTGTATTATTGAAGCTATGCTGCTGTTATGCAGTATATAGTAAGACATTGGCTTGAGGGACAAATGAGAGGAATAAGGAGCATGCAAAACAGCCCCAGTGAGTGGCATACAGAATGAAACTTCTAGATTGCTTCAGAATACTATAAATACCATATCTCTGGAGTTACTTTTCAATTATACTGTTAGTCTTTTACATAGACAAACTTCAGGCATGGTTCAACAACAGTTTCTCTAGATTACTTTTATATAGTTTACTGCTATAATCTAGATCAGGGGTGTCAAACTCAAGGCCCATGGGCCAAACCTGTGGGGTGCTTAGATCTGGTCTTCAGGGCTAACTGCAAATATCAAAGAACTGGTCCACGTTGTCTCTGTTGGCCAAAACAGCCCATTTTCAGCCTCCATAGCCTCCTGCAATACTCTGCCAGTTGAAAATGGTTGGAGGGGCTGCATGCAACCCCCCGTGCCCCATTCTGGTTGGCAGAGTGCTGCAGGAGGCTGTGGAGACCAAAAATGGGAGCCCGATTCCCTTTTGGACTGGCATAGTGCTGCAGGAGGCAGCAGCTTCTTCACCTTCTCTTTAATAGCATCTGCCAACTAGAAATAGATCTGAATGGCTGTTATTCAGAAAAGCCAAAAACATGTGGCTTTTCACCCAGGTCTTTGATGAGAATGAGCCTCCTCATATCACTGAGTTTGTCATCTTTTATCTTAATCTTTTACCTGTGATTGATTTAATTATAAATGTATTTATTGCTGTGAGCAACCCAAGGTCATTGAGAATTGGGTGGTATATCAATTTTGTAAATTATTATTAATATTAAGTTCTCCTCCAGGGCTGTGTCAGAGGTAGTAACAAAGATTGATAGACTGTTGGACAGACAGTTTTTAGAGATATCTGGAGAAATTGTCACTTCATTTATGCCCTGCTTCTTTCTATACAAGAGTCAAGCCCCATAGCAGCTGGGGAGTCTACATTATTTAATCATTATGGAATTGAGACTATTTGTGCCTATTATGCTGGTCTATGCTAGTTTTGTGACTTGACTTGATTTGATTTGAAGGATCCTTGTTGCTTTCTGAACTTGATTGTTTTCTTGTAGACATTTCATTATCAAACTAGGAAACATCATCAGTACAACAATCAAGTAAGCAATACTCCAATCAAGAAATTTCCAAATAAGACAAAAAGTAAACAGCCCAACTAAAGAATCTCTAAGACCACCCCCACCAACACCATGCAAGCCATTAAAATATAAACTGACACTAAACCACACTCCTTACTAGCACTGATGATGTTACCTAGTTTGAATGAAATATCTGCAAGAAAACAAACATGCTCAGAGAGTACAAGAACCTCAACCTTGAGCTACAAATAGAAATAGAAATTAAATAAATAAATAAATAAATATCCTCCTTTATTAATTTGATTTGTGTTTCAAATTCCCAGGTTAGTTACAGTCTTGGTATTCCCAGATGTCTCCCATCCCAATACTAACCAACCTAATAAGTATTACTCCTATCCCAATACTAAGCTTCCCAAAGTTACCCTGTAGTAAGATGGGTAACCAATTAGAAGTGGATGGACGGATGGATGGACAGACAGATCCAAGTTAAATCGTTCAGAGCTTCTCAGCACAGATATTTCTGCCGCTCACAGAGTTCTAGTGCCATTATATCCTAGTTTAGCATTCTGTCTAAATCAGGGTTGTTAAACTCGCATCATCACAGCGTCATCACATATTGGGACTTTTTTCCCCTTTGCTAAACCGGGTGGAGGCGGGGCTAGCATATGATGCATCCGGCCCGCAGGCTGTGGGTTTGACAGCCCTGGTCTAAATGAAACCATTGATACATAGATTATTACTTAGCTCATATATCTTTTTTGCTATGCACATTAAAATTCATTGAATCATCTATTGAAAAAGCTTTTCGAAGACCCACAAAAGGTTCTTAAGAATATTAGTGTGTTACACTAATCATACCTAGCTTTCAAGGGAATTATCATAGAGGAACAGTTCTTCATGATGAGTAAAAAGAAATTATTAACTTTGTAGTAAAGTTGCCAGAATTACATTTTGTTGGGAGTTAATACAGTTCTGGGTATCATCTGTATCTGCTGCAAAAGTTCTCTTGAGCTTTGCTGCAAAACAAAACATTGAATTTCTGCATGCTCCTAAGTAGAATGAACGAGTATACCCCATAGGAAGGATAGAAGAACAACGATCTCAGTGCCATTTGCTCTTCATAATGCCATGGAATACAGTTGATTTAGTTGTTTTTCTGTCTTTTGGACAATAAAACAGGAAAATAGTCGGGACAACTGTTATAACAGGAAAAATGAAATGGTAAAGGAAAAATTTAAAGGAGAAAGTAAAATGGAAAATGTGATAGAATTGTTGAGGTAAATAGCATATGAGTTAAGAAAACACCATTCTACACTAATAGAAAGTTTGAAGAAATGAAACATATTTTAGTTTGTAAAGTTGAAAACATGGAAAACATAAAATCTTGTTACTTTTTAAAGATTTTTTTCCAACCCAGTTTGCTTACTTCAAGAATATTATAGAATAAATTCAGTTATATCATTCCACATCTTTTCTGCTTTCTTCTCCAATTTATTTGTAATCACTGTCAAAATTTTAGTGCACGCTAAATCTTTCTGTAGGGTTATATTTTAAAATGGGGTTTTCCCACTAAGCTATTTATTATAAGTTTTTTCTGCTTTTGTATACTAATTCATCTAACACATTTCTTATTCATCTTTTTAGATTAATTCTTTTACAGAGATGGCCATCACAATCTAGAGCTCCACTTTTTATATTACTGTGGTCTGCATCTTCATTCTTGAAAGTGTCAGAAGAACATGCATCTGAACATATTCTCTTCTAACTGGAACCAGGGACTCCAATAGCTTTCTACTATAGGTAGTCCTTGACTTATAACTGTTCTCTCACCAACCACTTGAAGTTATGATAGGCCACACTGTTGGTACTTATAACCCAGTTTTGAAGTTCCAGGGTGCTTCCATTATGTGACTACATTTCAGGTGCTCAATAGCTGGCTTGTGCTTGCAGGCATTTGTAGCATCCCACGTTCCCATGCTTTTATAATAGTTTTGCACAAAACCAGCTTTTACTTCCAATTTTTGGCAAAATCAACCCATAGTAAACCATTGCTTTGCTTAACAGCCATTACAAAAAAGGTCATAAAATTGGGTCGGTCACATTGGTGACCTGATTTATAGCCATTACAACTTGTGCCTGTAATGGAAGACTCTATTACAGTCATAAGTCAAGGTCTACCTAAATGTGACATGCTTTCAAGAGTGTTATCTTCCTGTCTATTTTTATTAAGAAAAGTCTGCCAGTCTACAGTTTTCATATATTTATATTATTTAGGGAAATGCCAGTAGTCGCTACTCAGTGGATGCAGACTGTATAAGGTCTATATTTTTTCAAATGAGGCATTTTGTTTCTCAGATGGCAATAATTCAGTATTGCCTTACACATGTGAAAATATGTAAATCATTATCCAGAGGCTATAATTATCCAGGAAATAATATATATTTATAATTCTGTGATATATTTTAATTGTATTGGCATATACAATGATAGATATATCAGAAAGGTCTAGCGTTCTGTAAAGCCAATGCTTTGATTTTTCAGAAAGTAATAAAGCTGTAGTCCCAAAGGTGCTTTTTCAAGAGGCAACCTCACATTCTTGTTTTTCTTTTAAGACATTTCGCTTCTCATCCAAGAAGCTTCTTTAGCTCTTCAGAAGCAGCTTCTTGAATGAGGAGCGAAATGTCCTCAAAGAAAAACTTGAAAGTCCAGTTGCCTCTTGAAAAATAACTTTTGGGGCAACCATGACCTGGATGACTGAGAATTTTCAGACATTTAGAAAAGCAGTATTTACTCTGATATCTTAGGCACAATCTCCATTGTGTGAAGAGCTATTGAAATTTTGCACTGTCTTCTTTTAAAGGACTTAATATGGTTTTAGGCCTGTAAAGGCAAGAAACAGATTGAAAAGTTGCATACATTTATTTTTTAACCATGTAGGATGGTAATAGCTTGATTTTCCACTCATATGACCTTGCCAGGATATTTGGTATGATAGGAAAAGTACAAAGCTCGTAACTAGCAATATCATCTTAATGTAGTTCTTTATTCATTCAGTGTGTTAGCCATTGTATAACAGAATGATCTCAAGTGATTTACTATTTATAACCCACATAAACAAGAATAAAATTCATTGAACTTCAAATATGTGTAAACTTTAAAAGCAGAAAAAAGCCATTTAAATTGAAAGAGACTAAAACAATATGCAGCACTGATCATTAAATAAACAAATACCTTTCTGAAAGAAGTTCAAAACATGGACTGAACAGCAAGATCATTTAAGTGTTTTAATGGCCTACAAGAAGAGTTACTAAAAACTGTTGCCAAAAAAGATATAAAAAACAGATATCTTTGGAAGTATAATGTGTGATGGCTGTCATTGAGAAGGATCACTCATGGATAGATGCTTCCTTGCTTCCTTCATCATAATATCTGAGACCATCCAGAGCAGAGCCTTGAATGGCCATCTTAGGACATTGGTGGGAGTATATATTTTATTTTGAAAATAATTGATATTAATGAATTACTTATGTAATACATATCATTCCATATGATAAATCCATTTTAGTCTACTCCAACAGTGAATTTAGATTCTTATTGTAAGCCCTATGCCCTCAGGATATCATTTGATTTGTCGAGAATAAGTATTTGTCTGATATGCTTATTTTCATTTGAATAAGTTTTATTAAGTTTGAGAGCCATAGACAACCAAAACAATGAAACATCTCTTTCTGTCCCTGGCTGAACAGCTTGGCAGGCCGTTCAGCAGGAGACTACATAGACTCCTGTTGAAGCAGAGTTCTTTGCATAATACCTCTTTTTATTATCTGCAATGAATTAATAACTTTCACTACTTAATATCTGGTGTAGTCAAAAGTTATTGGGAAACCTTCAGAACAGAATATTCTGTTAAAAGAAATAAATAAACTTTAGGTTCAGATTTATGTCCACAATGTATATCACATACTTTTAAAGTGCAACATATCTATTTTGCAAACAGCATTTGGATGCCTTTTCAGAATAATCTATGTAACAAAGGTGGGGTTTTCTTCCCTTTGAATTACTGTATTTTTGTTGGTGGCACTTTGTCAGGAACCATGTGCTTGTGATAAGAAAAAGGGGTTTTGACCCTGAAATGGTGAAAAGAGTCTTACTTTCTTTCTTCCTTCAACCATTTGCTTCCCCAATATTTTTCCAGACAATTGCCAATAAATTATCAGATTATTGTTCCTGGAGTAAAGAGATTTTTAAATCCGTCCTAGGATCATCAATTATCCATCCAAATTCTAATGGCAGAATTAAAAAGTAAAATTTTCTTTTATGTAACTTTATTAAAATTTTAGAACAAAAGATTAAAAGCTAACAAGAACTAATATTTAAAAAGGAAAAAAGAAGAAAAGGGAGGGGGGGAATAACAAAAGGACAAAAATGCAGAACTCAAAGACAAGGGGGAAAAGGTTACTTCCAATTTTCTTTTATAGCAGTTATAACTATAGATGTAAATTGACCTCTTGAGCTATGGTTACTTCATTGTTTACATATTTTCTATTATCATTTTAAAAGAATCTTTAGAATATTACCATCATTTTTTTTGTTTTCTGCAAAAGTCAGTAAAGAGTTTCTAATCAACATAAAACTTAGACATTGTCCTTTCTCTACTTAAAGCTGGTCATCTCAGCAAGTTCAATCAACTTCACCATTCATTGCTCTATTGTGGGTAAAACCAAATTTTTCTACATTTGTACATAATAATACTCACTGCAGTTACAAAAAGAAAGTTCTATAGATTTTTTCCCATTTGCTTATCCGTTGGTCCCAAAAGAAAAGCTTCTAGTTTTACTTGTATATCTTTAAATATTATATGTAATTCAGTCCAAAATTTTCCACCTTTTTATAGGTCCACCAAGCTTGATAAAAAAAACCACCGCTCTTTATTAAATTTCTAGCATAAATTTGAAGAACCTTTATACATTCTAAGCAATTTTTCTGGTAATATTAAGATAACATTTTATCAAAATTCTCTTTAAGACTATAACATAATGTAAATTTCAATCATTTGACCACATACTTTCCCCTGGTCCATTTGTATTTTGTAACCAAAGATTTTAGCCCAGCTTATCATACATTATTTCAATAAAAGCTTATACATTATAGCAATGACATTTCATCATTTTTACACAATTCCATTTCAAGTTCAGTCTTAAAATGTTTAACTCCAAATTACTTTATCTAGTTTAAATATTTCTGGTAGTTCTACATAAGTAAACCATTGACCTGAATATCTTTCTACTATCAACTCTAGTCTTCATTTTATTTTACGTTCTCCTTGACCAAATGCTAATATATCAGAGTAAGTTAACCATTTATATTTAGGCATCATTTATTTTCTATAAAATGTTTCCTGTGCTAAGAACCACAAATTAGATGTATATCTGTTCTATATTATCAATATAGCGTGTCTAACAAAATGATTTTTAAAATCTACACTAGCTTTATCATGCTATAGATATCCATGCCACCCAAATCTTAAGTCATGTTCTTCTAATTCCGAAAGCCTTCTGTTTCTCAGCAGCATCCATTCTTTTACCCAAACTAAGCAGCAAACTGTAAAAAATAAGTTCGAATCACCTAAACTCTATTCTCTTCTTTCTTTTGCATCTTGTAACACTTTATATTTGACTTGTATTTTTTCACTCAAATTTACATATATTTTTCTGCCATTGTTTAATTGATACATCAGATGTCCAAAATGGTATTATCTGAAATCAAAATAACTTTCTAGGAAAGATATTCTCATCACTAAAAATTAAAATCCCATAAAGGTTATCATTTAGAGAACTGTGTTAAAAACTGTAAACAATATGGTGGGACTTATTTTCAAGTAAAGTGGCATATGATAAAACTGGTGTGCAAGTTTAATCATGCCATATTCTAGAGAAATGAGTTAAGAAAAATAATAACAAATGAGGTTGGCATAGATGATTTTGGAAATATCAGAAGCTAAAAATGGGTTTTAAAGTGAGACAATATTATGAAGTTGTGTCTATACTTCGTATAAAAATATTGTGCTACAAAATAAATTTTCATATATACTGTATCAAACATCTCAAAGATCAAGTCTCATTGCATTGTACTCAAATTGCATTTTGCATTTAGTAGACCTGTCCACACATACTCAACATTATAGCTGACCCCAGAGAAGAGAGAAACAGTGTCATATTCGATACAAATATTTGATTTGATATGACTGTCTCTCTTTGTGTAGCTTTGTTTTATTTGGTTGGCATTTGGAAAGCACCGAGTACAGCTCATTCACAAATGTAGTTACAAGCTATGAAGGATCTATATTACTGAGCCTGAGAAACAAATGACCGTATAGATAATACTGAATTAGACAAATTACAGATGAAACTATACAGATATTACTCTATTTAAGAATTTTCAAATTGCAAACTTTTACCTATATGAAAAAACCTGTCTATGAGTCTATCCTAGGACATCCTTGGTACTGGGAGAAGGCAGGAAAGTTTCTGGTACACGCCACATATTCTACAGACATCTTTTCCCACTTTCTCCTGGAAAGGTGGTTGTTTGCCTCAGCACATATTCAATTTAGATGAAATGGAGCTTTACTGTAAGAAAATAGCAGAGAAATCTTCATTTGGAAGGAGGAGATGATGATGATGATGATGCTAGCCTACAAGGCTGTGAAGAATAGGCCAACTACGGTGCTAGATGGCAGTGCTTCTAGTGATCTGAGCCTAAAACCATTGCTAGTCTACGATTCCATGAATCTGCAACTTCTTTAAGAACATCTGAAAGAGTTCACTTCCTGTTCTGTGGAAAGCTAACAAGAAACTTTGGTTGACTCTTCTCATCTTTGAAGACTGGTTCTTCCACCATTTCATCCCAGAATTGGAGAACTATTATAACATGACAAAAACATTGAGTTCAAGATTCTGCTTATTTCAGATAATATCCCCAGGTCTAACAGTTTACCTGGATAATTTCCACCCCAAACGTGAAGTTTGTCTATCTACCTCCAAAAGCCATCTTCCTCCAACCTACAGCCCAGGGAGTGATAGCAACCTTCAAAAAATATTCTTCATTGCACTTTTAGGTAGGCAGTACAGGGAGTGGACTCTCAGATCACCTTGTACAAGTTTTGAAAATTCCACAAGATCTATAAGGCTGTCAAGAATATCAATGCAGCCTGGAGGAAGATTACCTCTACAAACTTGAATAGTGTGGAAACACCTTTGCCATTAACTTGTTCATGATTTTCAAGGGCAGAAAGGGAGTTGCAGAGTATGGTCAGGAAGTTGATTGCCCTCAGCAAAGAGCTTTAGCCTGACCTTGAGAAGGACTATTAGTGGTACACCCAGAGGACTTCTCCAAGAAGACCTCATAGACTTGGAAAGCCAGCAAAAATAAGAGGAACAGATTGAAGCACTGAAATGGTTTCAGACCAAACTGATGGCAGTTTTTTGCTTGACTGAGAAAGCACTGCCATTTTTCAAGATGACCCTAATATCAACGCTTCACTAAAATGTCTGCAGTTGTCCCTCATACAATCCACTGATACAGCATCATTATGAGAAAAAGAGGAAGGCCGGCACCCAAAGTCCATTGGATCACTTTTTTGAGAAGGTAGAGAAACATTACATATCAACTCCTGAGGACAAGCTAACATTGCGATGTTGCCACTTATGTAAGGTAAGAATTGTTATTGTGCATGATTTTTATACTAATTTGAACTTGCAAACAAAACGGATTTGCGAACATTCTCTTGGACAGTAATCTGTTCATAAGTAGGGTAACATCTGTTACTGTACTATATGTTATTGTATTATATTTCTCATTGTGCATTATATTTGCTGATCTACTGTAGAATAAAGCAAGAAAAACAAAAGGAAACCAACTATATTGATATATATATATATATATATATATATATATATATATATATATATAT
>JANHFJ010010094.1:153584-166437 GCA_032468195.1 Cerberus rynchops
CACCCCTGCTGTAAAGACTGAGACAGAGTTAAATCTAATTAAAGAAAAAGTTGATATCCAGGCTTTGTCTGTGGTTATAGCTATCAAGTGTCTACTATGTAAAAGGTACTAGCTTCAAGGTGTTGCTTCTTACCTTAAAAGCCTTTCATAGCATGGATCCAGATTATCTGAGGGACTGTCTCACCCCAATGGGATTGGCCTGCCCCACCCAGCAGCAGCAGGGGAATGCTGCAGTGTCAGTCAAAGGCTGGCAGAGTTCTGCCCCCCCACCCCCCAAAGTAAGATCTGCATCCACCCTTTGGCCTTACAAAAAGACCTGGCTCTGGTCTGTGTCCTCGATGGGGCATGTCACCCTGGAGGTGGCTAATTAGAGCCAGTGTTGCATTGCATGACTCAGGCCATTATTGTACAATATTTGGGAGCTGACCTAATTCATCTCACCAGACTGTTGTGAGAATAAAACAGAGAAGAAACTACATTTGCTACTTTATTTTGCTGGAATAAAAAAGTATGTGTTGGCATATTTTTAAGATAAGTCAGTTTATTAAATAACCTGACAGAATTGTGCAAAAATTGGAAAGAAAACAATTTACATTTCTAGTAAATTAAAATGTTGGCAAGCTTAGACGAGAACCAGTTCTCAATCATACTATTCCATGGAGTTCCATGGATAATTAGTATTTCTCAGTTTAAACTAAGTCAGGGCGGAGAAGCTATATTTCAGGTGGTTCGTGAAGTCAAATAAGCATTTTTAAACTTCTCATTTTTAATTTCTAACACAGTATCAATAGATATAATCCATATAAACCAAAGCTTTTTGGCTTTCTCAATCATTTTCAATCATGTATATGGATCCTGAAATTAAACTGTTGAAGAATCATTATTCTAAGAAAAGATAGGCTTTAAATGCAACACAACAAAAGGAATTCCTCTTAATTTTAAAACAATTTTCAAAGTGTTTGCCAAGCTAATAAGCAAGGTAAAAGGCAAAAAATGCTTGGAGGAAAACTAACAGCATTCTAAATTCAGTCAGGATGAAGACCAGTATTGGGGTTACACAACTGTGTATATTTGCATGTACAAATGTGGAAGGAAATTCACCCTGCAGCTAAAAACTGAGCAAGAAAAGTAAATGAAAACTATTATTAACTTTATTTCAAGTTTAGATTTCTCCCCTACCATATTTCAATAACAAAAAATACTTCATGTTACTATTGACACAATATAGTAATGGGTTCAAAAGTTGCCAAGAAAATTTTAAAGACAGCTCTTAATTTCATAAAATCTATGACTATACCTACAAAATTCAGAATCGCACTGCCTATATTTAAAATCTGCAGTATAATATACAGTAGAAACCTTCACTTGATTTAGAGCCATTAGATCTGAGCTGAAAATATCAAGACTAATGGAAAGTAATATGGAGATAATCTGCCATGCAATTTTTTTTTTTGAAATGTTGTAAGCTAGTTCTGATAGGTGTAACTCCAGTGAATACAAATAAGTGAGGGGAGAAGTCAATCATAACTGAGAAAATAATCACTAAATATCAGGAGCTGAACAGAAAGTCAGATTTAATTCCTTTGCCTTTGATCTCTCCAGAGCTTCAAACTCTTTTCTTCCCGGTGAGGATCAAGATCAGAAGAAAAGAGTTATCAGAACTAGAACGGAATACATAGCTAATTTTAAACTATTTGTGGAGAGACAGGCTTGACAGAGAGAGGTTAACATTACAGAAGCTCAACCAACTTCCATCTTCTCACCTTGGTTCGCTAAAGGAGCAGCCAGGAAGGTAGCAGCAAACAAAAAGCTGAGTGTGCAGGCAGAAATCATTGCTCCTGTTTCAGTGATGACTATGAAGCTCGCAGCAGAACTCCTGTCCTTATGTGTGTATATATATATATAAATACAAAAGAGGAAGTAGCAATAGTAGCATGCAAATAAAACAGGGGCTTTCGTACCAAAAGCCCTAGAGGAACTAGATTTACAGAATAGAACTTGCTGTTTCTTTGTAATCTCATTTTGTACATCCTTCAGTTTTATTAGTGAAATCAATTTCAGAAGTACTGGTAATCATCAGCTAGAATAAGGAGAAATTAACCTCTGAAGGTTGGAATAAAAATCACATACAGTAATTTATTGTCAGTAATAATTAATGTAGCAACAGACACCAAACTGCATTTCTCAACTAGATTAGATAATTAGGAAGAACTTTTTGGTAAATGCTACATTTAATAACTACCACAAAATCTCTGGTGGAAACTTGTTTTGCATGATCATCTAAAAAAAACAAACCCAGCCTTTTAGACATGCAATCTTTAGAATGCAATCTTTGTGTGTTGAAATAAATCAAAATCAAAAATAGTTTTCTCGTATCATTCAAAATATGCAATTCTAATACATTTATATTCAAGGGCACTTATCAGTAAAAAATATTTTGTTGCAGTAAGACTTCAGTTCTATTCACAAAGCTTTATTTTTACTCCACTATGTATGAATGTGTAACTGGAAAATAGTACAACAGTCAGCGTTAAGAATTACCATACTATCAACTCCCCAAATAATTTTAAATAGAACTGTTATAAGTGTTCAGTGCAATTCAATCTTTAATATTACCATTGCCAGACATTTCTCTATAAACAAACATTGCATTTAATTCATTTTTTCATATAAGGAATACAATAAAATTTACAAATACAACTTTTGCAAACTAAGGCAAAATACTTTCTTGAATACTGCAAGTATCCATGCTAGCCAGACTGATGCCAAAATGACATAATGTATGTTGCAAATATCACATAGAACACAACAACACACATTTTGTCACTCCCCCCACCCCCACCCCAAGAACCTAGGATGAACATTTCAGGAACGGTTCCATTCCGTCAAAACACACCTTCTCATCCTAGTGATTGTTAAGACAAAAACTGGGTCTTCCCCACAAGGACATGTATTTCAAAAATATACCTCAATTTATTTGGTTAAGTTTGTAAAATTTATGTTGACTGTTAAAATATAAAACAGAACAAATTTATATTAGGCAAGCTTACTGTTCCAGCATAAATTTAAAACCCAGAAAGCAAGATTAACTTTTCTTTGGCTGCCACATGAACTCAGAAGCCTGATTTAAAAGCCAGGCTATTAAAAAGAACCACACAGAACTTATTGACTCTTCCATCTGGTATAGACAAAACTTGATAACAGCATAATGCATTATCCCTGAAGTAGAAATATGATAGGTCCTTCAAATTCTGAATCTGAGTGATAAGAAGCAGACATACTAAGTGATACTCTGGAAGGATTTAAGTGCAAACTATTAGAATGTAGAAGCAGCATATATAGTAATATGTTCATGTATTAACTGCCTCACCAATGGTCACTGTAAAACTATGAACTTTGAACTCAGATTTTCAGTGAATTCCTATCATTAGTTCTCAAGTGTGAAACTGTTGAAAGGTTACTATTGAGGTTTTATTGCAGAAGTTCAATGGACTCAGATCAGTCTTTTGATTTTACTTCCAAAGCCGCATCTTTCCCTTTAACTACACGATAATTATCAGTAGAGACAGAATGAGCTTTAGCTTCCCTGTAAAAAAAAAAAAGACACAGAATAAATTCGTATTTTACACATACTGTTTAAAGTTTTCAAAAATTTTCTTCAGTCCTGTTAATAAGCAAAACGCGCGCGGACACACACACACACACACACACACACACACACACACACACACAGAGCCTTCGTTCTGTGAGATAAAAGAAAATGCATCTTAGTTAGGAAAATGCAATCCTGGAAACCAAAGCATTTTACATTAATAGTTGCAGAATATTTGACATAAAAAGGAATTATTCTATAAGCTCAACAGATTTAGTATACAAAAATAATATAAATGTTTTTAGACAAGTGCTGTGGAATTACAAATCAGAACCTTGTTTTTACCCATGGGGAAGCTGTGTGGTATCAATGTTGAAATCTTACAAGTCAATGTCTTCAGTAAAACCAAGCTTTGTCTACATCTAGCACCAAAGCTATCCCAGATGTATGGCAGCGATTAGAAAGATGGGAGGTATAATACTTAAAAGAACCCTTGGCATATTAATACTTCTTATGCAGTACATCACTTTGGGCTAGCTGTAAGAAACTGTAGACAATGCCACCCAATACTAAAATATAAATTTACAAGTTTATGTAAAAGTTTTGCTTCTCAGGTCTTGATGTTGACAAAATATTTAAATCATCTTAATTTTATTGTCTATGGTAGACCCATTCATTTGAACCAGATGTTAAATAGCAGAAAGGTAAAAATATATATAATTACAGTATGTTCCCTCATGACAAGTTTTGGAATACAAGGAACCATAATTAAGTATAACCCTGGTTATCTGCATATACTGTATGATGCAGACTGCATCATCTGCAAACTAGGAGTGAGCAGTAAGAGAGAATCCCATTAGTGATGAAGTTTGTGCCTGAGTTGATTTACATGCTAGTCCGTCACTAATACCAAGCTTAACATGAGAAGATGGCTTCTGGAAGTCTTTCTAATCTCTTAGTAACAGTTCTGCCTAGGTCATGTGACCAGGAGAAAGCAGGCTTAAGAATGGAGCAAACCACAACCTTCTGAACTACTGGCCAACTGCCTTTCCCATTAGGATCCAGTACATTTTCAATCTCTATTTCTCATTACATTTGGAATTCTGGATTAGAAAGGAAATGAATATTACATAAAAATCCAGCAAGCAAGAAAATCCATATTCTATGCGCAGAATTATGAAAACAATTCAGTTGGTAAACTGATCAGTACAATGTTTAAGTGCTTATGCAATTCCAAGAACAATAGTTTGGAACTATGACACATTTTTTACAAAACGTATTTCTAATCTTTACTTTTACCTGAATCCCGATGCAGGCATACACTACTCTTAATGGTAATGCGAGATACTTATTTAACACTGAGAACACTGTATGATAATGCATATAATCCATAAATTTATTAGTTACAGGATATATTTGCATTTTTGAAGTATGTACCCTATGTGTAATTTATTTTCAAAAGATTATCTTTAAAAAGAGATTTCAGTAAAATAGCTTGAATGATGTTAGCCTAGCACAGATATAGAACCTTGAAAAGTACAAGAAAAATCTCCGATCTTATTGACAGAGAGTTTATTAAGGCTGTTTCTTAAATAATTTGAAAGGCTTCTTTCCACCTGTGCTAAGATACTACATCTTATATAAGAGATGGGCCATTCCCCTTCCTCCTCTAAAGAAGGAGTAAAGAACAAACAATGCCATTAACAGCTGAAAACAGTTGTGATAGTCTTTGGGTTTTTGTTTATGGAGATATTCCAGCTGAACATACATGTTGAATGTAAAGTGCTGGTGCGACCCCTCAAGAAGCCATTGTTAAATCCCACCATTCTGGACAATTCTTGTCTAGTCCAGAAGGTGGTTACAGCTCCAGAGGATCCCAGTAAAAAAGCATTATTATCTGGACCCTTTTCAATCATGTTTTAGACCTGAATATAGAACAAAATTGGTTGCACTCATGGATGACCTTTGGTGGAAGGGGATGGAAGTTCTACATCTATCCTTATTCTTCTTGATCTCTGGGCAGCTTTCAATGCCATTGACCATGGTATCCTTTGGGACTGATTTAGGGAGTTGGGGATGGGTTGCATAGTTCTGGGCTGGTTCACTGCCTATCAGTGTTGATAGGGAGCATGAAGTCCACCTCTCAGCCCCTGCTAGGTCCTCCCTCTACTACTTTTTAACATCTATATAAGGGAAGTCAAACCTGCGGCCCACAGGCCAGATGCATCACACGCTGGTGACACCAAATTGCAATACGTCACGTGACAATGTGAGTTTGACACCCCTGATCTATATAAATGCCCTGGGTGACATCATCTGTCACCATGGTATAAGGTACACCTCCATCCTGGATGAAGTGAGTGATGATATATACGGATGTTCTTTTGTGGAGCCTGGATGCTGTGGGTGTCTGGATGGGACACAACAAACTTTGGCTAAATCCTGGTAAAATGGAGTGGCTATGAATAGGGAGACCCTCTGCATCCAGGAATATATTTAGCAATATAAAATCTCTACTTATTATAACAATAAATTATATACATTCCAGCCTTCAGTGGATGATATAAATTTGATTGAAGAATAGTTCTTCATGTTATCCTGTAGCTAAAACGTAAAACCTAAAGATAAACAACATTTCAACACTTTTAATATTACAGTTAATTAGAGCAAGAGGAATAATTCCTAAATGAAGTCTGAAGTGCTCAAGTAGGGGAAGAAAGGGAGAAAGTGAGGAGTTGTAAGTCTCTGGAATATGAGCTGTTTTAAAATAAACATTATCCAGAAGGATGTTTTTGGCATACGTTATTCAAAGCATTTGATCAGGAATCAAACTGTACAATTTAAATGAGTTAATTTTATAAAAAAGGGAAGAAGGCAAAGAAAGCAAAATCAAATCAATGGAGAAAACAGGCAATCTCACAACTTCTCCTGGACGTATGATTAAATCAGTTCACTCATCTTCAGGTATGAAGACCTCCCCCCACCACGCAAAGCAACATAGCAAATTTGACGATGCTAATAGAAAATCTGAAAACAGAACACTGATTATTTAAAGAAGTCTTTTAGCAAAATAAAGACATAATTAGCATGTTGTGGCCTAAAAGGCATACAAGGAAAGACAGATAATATTAAATTAGAAATTAGAAAAATGAACAGATTCAAGAAGGAAAAATCCAGGATTTACTAATCTTAAACTTTAAAACTGTCCTTCATAAATGCTAGAAAAGAGAAAGTTCACAATAATTTTTTTGCAAAATATCATATTACAGCTCCCTACAGATTGCATAAATGTTAGTCTACTAAGACGCTCAAAAATATGTATTAATAATTACTTTATCAAAAGATTACAACTATGTACTCTTTAAAAGTAAAGATGAGCACATGTAATGATAGTGATTAAAGCACTACCGCTCAAAGTACCTATGGTTAAGAAAACTGATTGGAAAATCAATTTATGAACAAATTTAAATTAGTGCTTATAACATTCTGCAACTGTATACGAATGGTATGAAAATAGTTAATAATGATGTATCAAAAATAATACTCCACAGAGACAGAAAGCAAGCAACATACAAGACAAGATTTCCATTGTAATCTGCCTAGAAAGTTGCAGATAGACTAAAAGCTGTTTCAAAAGGACAATACAAATTTCACATAGAACCATTCCAATTTCATTAGGGCACCACGAAGTCAGAGACAGAAATCTCTAATATCAGCAGATCAGGGCAATATGAAATCTTACTTTTTTCAACAAACATTGCCAAGTCTGCAATTAAACAAAAGCAAACAGAAATAAGAGACAGATCAGCTCTGTCGCTCCAGAACACCAATACTGGAGATGTGATTAAATTCAGATTAGTCATTCTAGACAAATTATAATGTTTCGTTCTTCTTCCTCCTTTGCAACTGTTAAGCGCACAGCATAGAAGCTACTTCTGGACACAAAGCACATTTATAAGAAAATTGTAGACTTTAGAGATAGCGCTGGCAAGTTAGAGATGGCTGCTCATGCAGCTATGAAGAAGCTAGAAAGAATCAGAGACAGCATATCTTGTGCTGACTCACCCCTGGAAACAGACCCGTTTCACAGCTAGAAAAATTAAACCAGCCAGAACTAGAACGGTAATGATGGCTCCTTGAAGGGAAAAAAAAAAATGTGATAGCTTCAAATTCAACAGTATACCAATCATCACATACAAACTCCTGACAGTACTTTCAAGATATGTTTCAAACCACCTTGCCGTGCCCACATCACATTGTATATACAGGTGATACCAAAAGTCAGGACCCACAGACAATTTTTTATAGATATTACATTACGTATTTGAATTAGTGGCCATTTTTTTAAAAAAAAAAATTTCCTTATTTGCTGCATTACCTTTGAACCCTTAGTAGCATTTTCTCTGAAAATAAATAAATGAAATATATTCTGATTGGTCCATGCAGACTGACATTTGGTACTCTCCCTTATGTATGCAAAAGCATCGGATTGCAGAAAAAAAATAGGGATTTGAATTGCTTTAAAAAGATGCTTCGGAATGCACAGAAGCACATTTGCAGCATCCATGTGATTAAAGTTCTACATTTTTTTAATCTGGGATCATGTGACTGCAGAAAGGAAGCTTCAGATTCTGCTGAGCATTCCTGGAATCAGATGAAGCTGCTTAAGTCAGTTGTATATAGCTGCTGCTTTATGCTTGTACATTGTTCTGAACAGAATCTGAAGTTCAACATTCATTAGAATCGTCATAGAAAAAAAAAAAAGTCAAATGCAACAAAGGTATTGATAAATGGTAGAAAAATAAATTACACCAATGAGTGGCAAATAGTCACCCGGCACAAGAATAAAACCAAACTAGAGATAGATAAATAAATGTAGCATCTAGGATTGTACCTTTAATAGTTTCTCACTTTTCTGGTATTCAATTTAATTTAAAAATACGGTATATGCTACATTTATAATAAAACCAGGAAAGGCTTAAGCTAGCCCATCAGCATAAATAGTAAGTAATTACTATTAATATTGATGAGAGCTGCAGAGAAAGGAAAAAATGAGTGAGAACTACTCATCTCACAACTTGGACAAAGAATAAGGATTTGTTGGAGTATTGAGAATCAGACCCCCTCTCTGGAATGAGAAAACAGAGAGGGAGGGGCCTGTCTCTCTCTGATCCCACCTCTCTGATCCCTGATTGGTGGGTAGGATAATTTAAGAGAAGGGAAAGGGGCAGTATGGTAATATAAGATTCAGTTTTAGAATGGGAATAGAAAGTGCATTGGTCACTCTCATGGTTGACCTGTGCAAGAAGGGTATACAATGAACCTTGTCCTCATAAATCTCGCAAAGGCTTTCTAAGACTCTTACAAGGGTTGCAAGTTGGGGACATTTTGTTACAGTACTTCCCCATCTACCTAATCTAGTAAAACATTTACATGAAACCTACTAGGCAAATTAATTTGCCAAGCTAGGATGATGTATCCTCATATTGAAGACACCCAATTGTATATCTCAAGTATAGATGTAGTAGAAGTCCTATCTCAGGACCGGTGGTTGTCATGGAATGACTGATTTCTGGAAGATTTTTTTCTGCCTTTAAGAGAGTCCAGCTGTAAAAATGATCCTGACATAAAGGGGGGACGGGGGGGGGGAACCTCATCGTGTAACCAAAATAATTTCTCAAGTTGAAATATTCTCCCATGAGGTTAACTAACAAACAAACACAGGAAACAATATTTAAAAATAGCCAAGAGTATCTAAACCATGGGAAAAATTCTGAGGACAGGAAAAAATCTTGCCTTATAAGAAGGGGTGGAAATTACAGCCCCTTCTAAAGATAAAAGGTGAGGAATTGCGTATTGAATAGTCTGTGTTCATTTTTATCAAACATTAAATGCAACCACAGTGGTTCAGACTGTAAATACTTACCAATAGCAATTCCAATAGCCTTGCCAGATACTAAAAAAGAGAATCCAAAGAAGAAACGTGATCAAAAACTTGAACATATTTAGTAAAAGTGAAAGAAAACATTTCTTTAGTTTCACACAATTTTAACATACATGTACAGTAAATCCATCATGTTATTCCATTTTTGGGTAAACAAAGTTACTCAAAGCATGTAAAAAGTAAAAATATAAAGCAAAATAAGTAAGAAAAGATGAAATATGAGATAGTTAAAATGATTAAGGCTAATTACACCAATACAATTCACTACTTGCCATATTCTTTTGTAGTTTATACTTTCATTCATCAATACGGTCTGATAGATTCAATCACTTTCATTTAGAACTTCAACATCTTACCCACCTTAGTGTTTCATACACACACACACACACAAACATACTACTGTATATGCATGCAAACTAAAAAAGAGAAAGATATTAACATTTTAAATTGAGGTGTCTGAATTTGAATTACTGAATTATTCAAATGCATTTGAAGGTGACTGAATTATTTAATCTGTTAATTTATTATCTTTAACAGTGATTCCAAAAAATATTTCAGGAATTTAAGTACAATATTGCACATGTATTTTGAAGTATAGAACTGTACAAGAAATTTTGAAATACATTTGTATGAAATTGGCCAGAAAGATTTAAAAAAGGATTCCTGAATAATTCATAATATTCCCTCCCTCTTTTATCTCTCATTATTTTAGAGAATTTAGAGAAAACTATTTCAGAACAAAAAACCAAAAGTGACCTCTTATAGACATGCAAATGCTAGTCTAAATAATTACTTTCTATCACTTTCCATTTTGGGGTTTTACCTGATACATCTGGAGGAGTTGTTTGAGTTGGGGATGCTGTAGTTGCTATAAGAAAAAAAAAAAGAGGTTTAAGCACTACTCTGGACTTTTTAGCCAATGTCATACATAACATTTAACAAGCTGAAAGACTTGTCTGGGAATAAAGATGCCTCAAGATATTACACAAGAATACACCTTGCAGGTTACACAAATACCTCCATAAATTATGACAGCAATCTAATAAATAAAACAAATAATGGGAAGATAAACAATTTAACTGAAAAAGCTGATATTTATATTATTATAAAATATCATAATATCATGTAATATAAGTTAAGTTAAATTAAGTTAATATAAGTTATAAGTAAAATTCTGCAAGAGTAAATTCAGCCAGTATATTAACAGCATCTAGCTTAGTCAGAACTAAGCAACAAAAACATATCAACACAAAAACCAAGGCTCGGGGGACTAGTGGAGGCGGGGGTGGGGGGTGGAAGGGAAAGGCCATGATAAGGGCTACAAATAAGTGGGACAACGATGTAAAATTGACAGGATTTTTTCCATTGAATTTTTGATCAAGAAAGTACTTTCAAGAAAGGTCTCACAGTTGAGATTGAAATTTTGGTCACTAAGCAATGAGGTTGTTACACAAATCAACCCATGATCAGACCCAATTTTACAACTATTGTGACTCATGTGATTGTTTGGTGAGTCCAGCTTCCCAATTGACTTTCTGACTGGGAAGGTCCCAAATTGCAATCAGGTGATTGTTAGACCTTGCAGCTGTGTAAGTGTGAGCTGGTTTCCAAGTGTCAATATTGCAATTATGGCAGTGTCCAACAATCACAATCTCAAGGATGTAAGGGCATTAATCACTTTTTCAGAAGCTGTTTTAACTCTGAACTATTGTTAAATGAATAGCTGTAAATCAAAAAATACCTGCCTGTGAATTATCTCCAGCATAGATGGATCTTGACAGACTTGAATACTGGGCCCTATCTAACAAAATGAAATTCAATGTAGAGAAAAGCAAAGTCTTACACCTTGGCAAGAAAAACCAAAAGTACACATATAATTTGGGTGAAACCAAGCTTAATAGCAGTAACTGCGAGAGGGATCTTGGAGTCTTAGGGGACAACTAATTAAATATGAGTCAATAGTGTCTGGCGGCAGCCAAAAAAAAAAAAAAGCCAATGCAATCCTAAATTGCATTAACAAAGGGATACAATCAAGATCAAGTGAGGTACTAATACCACTCTATAAAGCCTTAGTAAGACCACACCTAGAATACTGCATCTGGTTTTGGTCACCACACTATAAAAAAGATGTTGATACTCTATAAAGAGTGCAGAGAAAAGCAACCAAGATGGTTAGGGGACTGGAGGCTGAAACATATGATGAAGGGTTTCAGAAACTGGACATGGTTAGTCTAGTAAAGAGAAGGACCAGGGGAGACATGATAGCAGTGTTCCATTTTTAAAATTATTTTTTTATTGATTACATTTCTTAGTGCTTAATAAACATTGTGTTGAGTGGGTATTTAATTTGCTTAAATGTACATTATACATCCTTAATCTCCACCCCTTTTTTACAATCACTGATAAAATAGATTCCATGTTTGATAATATTCTGCATCTTCTTTCTGTTTCATTTTTAATGTCAGTCTATCCATTTCTGCATACTCTAATATCTTTTTAATTGTTTCTTCATCTCATGGTGTTTCTTCATTTTTCCAGTATTTCACAAATACAATCCTTGCTACTGTCAAGACGTACAATATTAAATACATACTTTTCTTATCAAGTTTACCTGATATTATATCTAATAAAAATAGTTCAGATTTAAAATCTACATGCTTTCCAGTCACCTTTTTTAGCCATTTATGTATTTTTTCCATTTTTTTTGCTTCACCACAAATCCATCACATCTGATAGTATGTGCCCATTTTTTGATTACATTTCCAACATTTGCTAGTCATATTTTTAAACATTTTAGCTACCCTATTTGGTGGTAAGTGCCATCTAGAAAACATTTTATAAAAATTTTCTTTATATGAAGTTGCCATTGTTAATTTGTAATTCCTTTCCCATAAATTTGCCATTCCTCTAATTCTATATTATGATCAAAAATTTCCCCCACTGGGGAACTTGCAACTATCTCTGGTTGGGAGAATATCAACAATTAAGATGAATGTGCTTCCTAGAATTTTGTACCTGTTTCAGACGATTCCAATTAAACTAGGTAAAGAGTACTTTGAGGATTTAAATAAAATAATTTTGAAATATATTTGGCAGGGAAAAAAGGCAAGAATAAAACTTAAATTATTACAGGATGTAAGACTACGAGGAGGATTTGCCTTGCCCAACTGGGAAATTTATTATCAGGCAGCATGTTTGATGTGGGTTAAGGAATGGATAATGTTAAGGAATTCTAGATTATTGACATTAGAAGGTCATGATTTGCTGCTGGGGTGGCATGCCTTCCTTTGGTATAAGGGCACTAAAACACAAGGGTA
>JANHFJ010010106.1:14705-32459 GCA_032468195.1 Cerberus rynchops
AATGTAGCCCCCAACAGATACTGATTACTCCCCTGCCATAGTCACATGATAGCATTTTGGACACTTAGCAGCCAGTTACAGTGTCTCATGGCCAGATGACCATGGTTTGTGGCATTTTTTGCTGTTTTCTTCTGGGACAATGGATTCACTTAATGACCATATGACTCATTTAACAATCACATGATTCACTTAACAATCATGGTAATTCACTTTACAGTGGTTGTAAAATCAAGTCAGGTCATGTGGTGATCTGCTTAACAATCACAATGACTTATGATGGAAATTCTGGGTTCACTGTGGTCATTATATAAGGGCTACCTATAATACAGAATTAAACATTTACCGTAATTATTTTAATCACCAGAGAGCATACTTGGGTTATTTTATTTTGCCATGTCCTTGCTGGAGCATCTCATTTTCAATCTAAAAACTTTGGGAAACAGATACTTGTTAACTTTGAGATGGTCTCATTGCCATTTATTATTAATATTATTATAGGCCTTCCAGTCAGTCTTGTCTCCTGGCAAATGCCTGGATATGTCTTTGCAGTTTTCTTGGCAAGATTTCAGTAGTGGTTTGTCATTGCCTGCATCCTAGAACTGAGAGATTGACAGGGTCACCAGGTGGCTTAACGTCTAAGGTAGGACTAGAGTTCATGGTCTCCTGGTTCCTAGGCTGATGCCTTAACTACCAAACTACTCCTTAACCTTGATTGTCTTAATTATGGTAGAATTAAACAAAGCATTCCAACTACAAGACAAGATGAACTTGCCCTTGGCAAATTCTAGTGAAATGAGGCAATTAAAAAAGTAGTGTGAGTAATGATGATTCAGAACCTAAATAAGCTAGTCAATACCCCCTCCCACATGGAATGGAACAGAATTAAACAGGAGAATGCTGCATATTTTCTGGCTTTCTACACACCCTCGTCTCTTTGGGATTCCATGATTGGCAGAAGGGTCTCCCTTTCTTTATATATTTCTACTCTTTGTTCCTTGTCTTGTGTTATGTTATATTATTGGCTATTCCGTGACAACTATCTCATGTTAATTTGCTATTATGCTACTTTCACATCCTGCCATGGAATAAAGGCTTACCTGCTCATATAGTGGTCATCGCTTTTGAATCTAAAAGAATCCCAAACTTCCAGTCTGTTGGTCAGGGACACAGCATCACTGACCCTTTAACTGGAAATGCAACTGAATCTGAAATCTTCTACATGAAAGCATCTGCTCTGCATTTGAATTGCAGCTCTTCCACCTTGGAACATAATGCTGTGCAAGTCTTCACCAAAATTATAACACATGTTTAGTTCAGTGAGGTTTACAGTACACTGGACCTTATTGGTGAAATCCATCATTACCTTATAATAGTATAATCTTCTCTAACTTTCATTATTTCCAATGTGCTCAAGATCTGATTAGATTTTGAAAGTTTAGAAGAGGAAATGTTTCTCCCAGTTCAGTGGAAACTACTGTACAGTTTGATGGAAATTAATTATTATACAGGATTGCAGCCTTACTTCAGGATTTCACAATTTAACATTACTGCTTTTGTAATAAAATAATTAACATAAGCTACCGAAAACTCATTGAAAATGAGAGAGGAAAGAGGTACAAAGATACTGTACTTTGCCTATTATATTATTATCATCTTTGAGCCACATAATTTTAAGCAGTGAAAAATTAGGCAGAAATGACATCAGAGTTCAGTAACAAGAGCCAACATAACTTCAGTAAAAATGTTATGCTTTCTTAAAGTTTCTCAACAGTTTTTAGCCTTTGCAAAAATTGTTGCATTTTTCTACCTCATTCTCAATAAGTTTTAGAAAGCCTTTAGCATTTATATGAGTAGCATTTTTTTGAACTTTTTTTTGGCTAGGTGACAAAGTACAGTTGTTTTTCTTATATAAATTTCCTCTGTGGGAGGAGCTGCAGTATATTGTCTTTCTGTGAACTTGAATAAAAATGTGGGAAGAGAGGAAGGCTGTGGGCTGCTGGAGAAAGGTGTTGGAGAAATTATATGAACTATATGAACCCTTATAAAACATCCACACAACCTTCTCATTACTAAAGCAAGAATTTCCCATCCGTACATGAGAATGTCATCAACCTGTTTTTATTGGAGGAGTGGGGTATATGTGAGAGAATCAAAAGCCATTTATTTTCTTTCCAATAAAATTGAAAAAGTGCAGCAAACATGTTCAACATAGCAGTATGTTGAAACTCTGTGATTTTATGAAACATTAATATAGTATCTTTGGAGTTTTCTCTTTCTTCAACACGATTAATATTATGCTGATAAGAAAAAGAGTCAGAAGAAGAGATTCTATATATTCTCATCAAGTATATAAGCAGAAGCAATTGCGAGTCCTTCCCCTTCTCAAGAGTGGCTGGAGGGATTGTAGCTGCCTCAGGAATGTTCTAGCAAAATGGATCATTATATAGTAAGGCTGATTGATGATTTCTGTATTATTTGATCAATGACCATTTTTCTTTTCTTTTTCTTTTTTTTAAATCAACCTGACATATGATTCAATAATTCATTTTAACATTACTGGAATAAGATGACTTACAACTGTGTTATTTGCTCACTAAATAAGCAGATGTCAAAATGTGCCTGGAGATTCTTCATTCTCTGAGTGTTAAGGACCTCTCCTGCCTCAAAAAAAAAAACTTTGAGAGTCTCCATCCTAAGCAACCAGGACTACTCTTGGAAGGCAGAGTTATGACTAAAACAAACAGGGTTTATGACTAAACTCTATACACAGTTTAGACCTACCAAACTGAAAAGCAAGTATATTTGGCTGGTTTTAAATAAGCCCTTAGCAGGAAAATAAATGAAAAGGGTGCCCAGTGGATCAATGGATGCTTTGTCAATAACAAGCTTGATTAAAAAGTGATTAAGAGAGTAGAGGTAACAAAACTGAATGACAGACAGCCCCTGTAGCCATAGAGAAACAGCAAGTGTTTTTGAAAGGAGAAAGTAGCAAACACAGTAGCAATCATGATAAGAAAGGCAGATGACAATAAACAGCATGCAATGATAGCAAATAGCATGGAGCAAAATAGCATCAAAGTCAAGTTTATCCTACCGAGGAATGAAATAGAATTGAAACAAAACCAAAAAAAGCTGTTATCCTTATTAAAGCACTAGCTAACTTTATAATACCATATGCAATTCATTGCAATGTATTTTTGGGTCATTTATTATTTAGTTGAGGATATTTTATAGTTGTGTCAATGTTCTGCCAAGGACTCCAAATACCCATAGGATTTATGTCTTTAGTGAAATGTAACAGATTCAAGGATGTTGCAGTGACTGCTTCCTTATCTCTTCTCTTTTTTGCAGTTAAGGACTGGATCAGCTTGTTAGAATAACAATTAAAGTCTTGGCACCTCCCATATATCAAAGCTGCTATGCTGTATTTCAAAGAATGTTACAGAAAAGTCTTTGCACTTTTAATAATATTGTGTTTTCTTTCTTATCTTGCATCTTATCGATTGTAAACTAATTCTCTGGGGTCTCTACAGCATGTGGGTATACTTAAAATACCTTTAATCAATATTCTATATAAGATCTATGTAACCCTGGAACTCTTGCTCTTCTTCAAGAAACCAATGACTTCTTGTTACTTTCTAGCTTTAGAAATAGTAAAATGATTACTGGATTCTCTCCAGTTGTTTGTCATTTTGAGAGTGTTTTCCACCATGTTTCATTTTTATACCACAGTCCTATCTATCTCAAGACCTCAAAATGCCATTGTGTTCTCTGGCAACACTTAATAATAGCTGTTGCACAACCTGAAAATTTTTTTATTGTCATCATTATGAGAAAGAGAATGGCAAAGAAGAGAAAGAGAATTTCTCAAGGTCATTTAGTAGAGCAGTGAAACAAATGGAACTGAAATGTTCAAGGATAAGGACCATCATCTAGTAGAGAGACATGGAACTAATGGACAAATTAAAAGTGAAAACATCTGCAACAGCCCAAGAATTATATACAATTTAAGTAGTACCATAAACTATGTGTCATGATTCCCTTATTAGAATAATAGAATTATAAATTCAAAGAATTAGAAGAGGCAGTTTACTGTGAAATGTAACGGTCAGTATAGGAATCCAAATAAAGAATCTCAGACAGATAGTGACCCAAATGCTATTTAAACATAACCTTATTAAGTAATTGGATTTGTTTGCCAAATTACTCTTATTGATAGGAAGTTTCTTAAATTGTGCAAATCTGCATTCCTACAACTAAAATAGCTTTATTTTATGTTCAGCACTCAGGAATGCTTGTGATCAGGTCTTAGGAAAAAAATCCTTCTGTGACATTTTTTCAGACAGTTGAACAGTGCTATTGTATTTCCTCAGCATCCTCATCACATACTCCTTCATTTCTTTTTAGTTTCTATCCCCCAAATTCCCTTTATTCCCTTTATCTGAATCTGTCCCAATTTCATTGAATCCTTCATAAAGTGTGCTGCCTAAATCTGGAGAGTAGTGGAGGATGGATCTGGCCAAAACAGAATCCAGTAGAAATTTTCCTTCTCATCCTTTGTGGAAATTCCCTTTGCCTTTTTTGCCCCCATGTCACATTGCTGGCTTATACTCAGTTTGCAAACAATTACGATTCAATTAATCTATTGAGAGGAGCTGTTTGTGTTAATTTCATGGAGCCTACATTCAAACAAGCAACGTTTTCCTAGTTTTTTTTAAGGTCACTCAAATTCCTCTGGAATATCTATCCCACTATAAGTATATTTTCTAAGTTTAAAAAATAAAGGTTATCTTAAAAATAACTAATACACTGGTGAAAGTTATGGTAAAATACTCATCACTGTAATAACGTGAGGGAAAAATTTGGTCTAAGAGGAAAATTAATTACATTTTCACAAAAAAATTAGTTTACTTTATTGTCATTGCACCTCATACAACGAAATTAAATGTGTGTGTGTGTTCGTGTGTGTGTATACATATACATATGTGCATACACATATATCTATATACCTACATCTATATATCTATATCTATCTACCTACCTACCTGTGTGCGTGTGTGTGTTTGTGCATGTGTTACAGTAAGTACTGAGATTCCTAAAGTCACAAGTTTGTAGATTACCTGCAATTAGCAAATTCTAGAATTAATAGACATCATTAGCCATGATGACTAGAAATTCTTGGAAATGTGGTCCCAAATAATTTGGAGAAGTTTGGGAAGGCTAACAAAGACTACAGGCAAAATTAGGTAATCAGTGTGCATCCATATGATCAAATGGACATTACATTGATAAGAAAAAAGATGTTGAGACTGTAGAAAGGGTACAGAGAAGAACGGCACATATGATCAGGGGACTGGAATCTAAAACATACAAAGAACAGTTGCAAGAATTGGGTATGTCTACTTTAATGAAATGTGATATGATAACAATATTCCAATATCTAATAGCCTGTCACAAAAAAGAGGAGGGTCAACCTATTCTCCAAAGCACCTGAAGGCAGGACAAGAAGCAATGGATTGAAAATAATCAAGAGACAAGCAACCTAGAACTAAGGAAAAATTTCCTAACAGTGAGAACAATAATTCAACGGAATGGCTTGCTTTTGGAAGTTGTTGGTGTTCCATCACTGGAGGTTTTCAAGAAGAGCAATCTGGACAGCCATTTATCCAGAATGATATAGGGTCTCCTGCGTGAGAAGCAAGTTGGACTAGAAGACCTCCAAGGTCCCTTCCAACTCTATTATTCCGTTATTCTGAAATCTGGTGGCCTACAGATATTTTAACTTTATCCCCCATCAACACTAGCCAATATGGTCAATAGCAACAATAGCAATATTGAGCATCATATGCCAAAACTTTTCAAACGTATTCACACTTAATAAATAGGCACTTTCACCCATTTACAAATATATATATTTTTAAAGATATACAATGTATTTCCTTTCAAAATATAAATGCTAAAATACATTTTCTCAAAATGTGAATATTAGTAGCCTTATTATGGTCATTGGTGTAGAGAAAAACGATTGAAATATGCAAGAATGGTTACCTAGGCAAAAGGAGCTTAAACACTTCTAAAGTCCTGAGTGACAAGACAATATTTGGAAGTGATTCAGGCAAATGCCTCCCTGATTCACTGGGGTATAAATAGGGGAGCAAGTACAGCACAATCAGACTTGCAAGGATTCTATTATTATAGCCAGTTTCAATAAATGTGGTTTTAGCCCTCCTATGGAGTTGATTTTCTGACCTGATCTACCTAGAGGGGCTGACACTAAGCAGTATTAATTATGAATATTTATCCGCATCTTGGTACACATAATGATATCTCAACCTCATGAGAGGCAGGGAAATTTCATTACTACTTTAATTTCCATCAGTTAGTTTAGATGATTGGATTGAACTTCAACTGATCCTAAGAACAAGCCTCAACAGCTGCCAAAATGAGATGTTGTTCTTGGAACTGTTAAACTGGGGTACACTGAATTGCACAACAAAAAGCATTATAGAACTGAACAACTCAAACATGTGGCATCAATGATAATTTTGCTCCCTTTCTCAGGTATGATTCCTGGATGTTATACTTGATGACAAGCAATTAGAGATTCAGCCACAGTAAACAGGTAATACTTACTGAATTATCAAGGAAATCAGACATTTATTATATTGGACTGCATTTCACTCTCAGCAGCTCAGAGTGATACATATGTTCCTATACTCATGTGACCAAAACTGTGGGGGCGGGAATAAGAGATTGGTCCAAGGCTATCCATTTAACTTCACAGTTGAGGGAATGCTGGAATGTGAGAAGAATAAAATTAACAAGCAATGATTCACTAAATTGGAAACGGAACCAGATATGCTTCTCATTTTGGTTGATCTTAACAACTACTGCAATAAGTGCTGGCAGAGAACATAACTATTTGCCTGATGGTCAGGCCTACTCAGAGTTCATCAGAATAACACATATTTTATAAAAGCAGAACCAGTTGCCAATAGTCTCCTGGGCTCAGTTCAAGATGCTGATTATAACCTATATTGTAAAGCTATATGCAGCTTGGGCCCTTGTTATATTTGACAGCACCTTCTCTGGATAGAATTTGTTCAATAATACAATCTAACCAAGAAAAGGACATTTATCTCTAGAGATGTGGCAGGGGACACCTGGAGAATGATATTCTCAACAGTAGCATTTGGTAACACTTCATTTCCTGAAATGAGTCTAGCTTCTACTTTTTTATGCTTTAGGAAGCAGATTAAAATCATTCCCATTTGCAGGGCATTGGTTTTAAACCACTTAAAGTCATTCATGCAAGACACCTAAACAAACAAAGAAATAAAATTACTGTCCAGCTATGGATTTTAGATTTATTTTTATTTCATGAATTAACACAGCTCTGTATTGCTTTACATTGAATCTATGATGTTTTAAACTAAAACAAGATTTGGGAAAATAAGGGCAACAGGGAAAATGACTAAGTATATATAAAAATCACAAAGAAATTCTGTGGGATGCAGTTCTAACTCGCTCCCCCATTTGACAAAATGGCAGCCTAACTATATTTGCAGCATATACAGCAATGCAACTCTGGACTAAAGCATAGAACCCAATTTGCACTTCTCCATTGTTTTCTTATATCCACATAATACATGATCTTCCCACAATTTATATATAATTTACTATTGCATCTTGAGCAGACTCAAAGTCACACTCACACATACAAAATCACATAGGTTTTATGGAGGTGCAGCATCTGTTTCATCTCCTAAGCTCTCTTGTGTTAACCAATAGATACAAACTACTCACTCTTACATAAAAGGAGTTTTTTCCATATACAATGATGGGAGATTGCTGGTGAGCTTAGAAAAGATTGGAAGGCAAATAGATACAAAACTCCAGACGTAAAAGATGGATTATTGGCATCTTACACTAAACCAGGAAACACAAGCACACTCAGGACCACAACAAGAACCATGACTGCATCTAACTCCCACCTTCCCAACTACCCCTATTTCCTAACCCCACCCTCCCTTTCTACCTTAACTTACCCACGGTTGCATAAGCATTTCACTGTATATCATACCATGTATGACTGTGTATATGACCAATAAATTTGAAATAGAAATTGAAATTGAAATTGAATTATTTCAGAAATGATTCAAACCAGGTAGCAAATAAAATTATGGCAAATATGATTTGCCATAATTAATTTGCTATAAATGAGAGGAGATTTTTTTTTTACAATTGATGAGGCTGGTATCAAGCCCCATGAAGCTAGGTGGAATCAAGGATCTGAGAACTGTACAGATTTCAGTAAAGTATCTTTAATGCTAGTTTGGTGGGAAATATATAATATACTAAAGGTCTCCTCCCCATTTCTTTTCCAGCCTTCTCAGACTGTCTCATAGTTGTACTAATATTCCCATCAACACCATGACATTGTGAGACCACCAGTTTGGGGTGAACTTTAGCTTATCATGGTAACTATGCATCTATAATGTTTAGAATTATAAGAAAGAAGGTAATCTAGAAAATAGGCATATAAATCTATTTGAGAAGATTGAAAAAAAAATAGAATATATGCGGGTTTGAGAATCACAACAGCTCTTATGTGTTGTACCCAGAAACACATGCATGAATCATGTGTATCAACCCTAAGAAATCATCTGGCTCAGTAGTACATGTGAATTTATCATTGACTGAAAAACAGGAATTTTCTAGATGCTTGCAAAATCAGGTGCAACTCAGAACTGCAAGATCTAAAGAACTAAATTAGAGGATTGTATGCTTTCAGGTTTTCATTTTATGTTATAGTTCCATTTACTCCATTGGAAAAAGCCATATTTTACTTTCTAGAGACTACCAGAGAATATTAAAAGTATCCTTTTTAATTACTAAAGATAAATTCAATGGAAGCTGACTTCAAAATTTCCTCACAAAACCATATTCTTTGTGGAAAGTGTTTTGGAAAAAGAGGCTTCAAAAGTATATCCAATTTCTAAAAGTATTTTAAATGTTTGAAACTAATGATTAGATGATGAGTAGTCACAGTCTACTTTGTAGATCAAGTAGCCACAGTCTGCTTTGCATTATATTTCTTTGAATCTATAGATCATATTTTAAAATGCCTTAGAACTTGAGTGCTTTTTTCTGGCATAACTATGAACAAGCTTCCCAAAAGCATTTCAGTGGAATGTTTCCTGAAGCAAAATTCAGGAATTTAGACCTTCAGTTTTATAATATAGTCATTATTAATACTTCTTCCTTGAATTTACCTTTTTTCATGAAATCATTTATAAACTTCTGAAGAATCTTTTCTATGCCATGCAAGCCCAAGGAGGTATGAACCCAGGGACAGGATTATGGCTTCTAAGGAATTCTAAAGGGTTTGATCAACACCATCAAACTGAAGAAAGATGGACCTATTCTGGTTGTTAGGCAAGGAATGGGCCTCTTCTAAATTGGGGATATATATTTAACCTACAGCAAACCATCAGAAATATCTTCAGAAACATATCAATTTACAGAATTACAGAAGATATGGATACCATTTTGAAACACAGAGGAACAATGGAGAATGTATCCTAATACATTGTTATTGAGGAAGGAATATGGAAATAGCCTTCAAGAAGAAATATAAGAACTGTTAAGTAAACATCAACTTATTTCTGGGAAAGAAGAGGGTGAAAAAGAAACTCAAGATAACCCCATTTTGTTTCTATTCAGTATAAGACAGAGTGCCAAGAAAAACTCTGGCAGGCTTTGAAAAATCTGTTATTATATCTTATATCAAGAGTACAATTAGTCGTTTTATTGTCTGTTCTTTGACCTAGCCTACCTCAGAAATGCTGACAATATTCTAGTTTATTCATTGACAAAATTCATATCTAGCTTTCTCCCCTTCTACGTGCCCTATTCTTCCATACATTTTCGTCCTTTGTCTCTCTATTTTCTATCACAGATTCTAAAGTATTAATCTCTAAATTCTTACTTGATATCATCTTCATTGGCAAATATGATAACAGCTCGAGCATGGGGTGTCTCCAGAAGACGCCGAATGATCTTATCAAATTCTCCTTCTTTGGGTTCCCGGGGAATCTTGACTGATTGTGCCACACACACACTCCCTGTGATTAGAGAAAATAGTATAATTTGAGAAATCTTTAAACAGACGTGACAAACACTTGTTAAGATTAGATTAGATTAAAGGCATGGGACAACTTTACCATGGCCCAAAATAACATTTTCATCTGGTATCATCTGCAGGTTTTATGCCTATACGTAATTGTAATTTTAGTGAGGATAAAAAATGAAACCAAATTATAAAACTAGATGAACATTCATGTCTGAACAAACTTCCTTGTTAACTCTTCATTTATGTAATAGTGGAAAGAACATCCTATTGATTTTTTATGATATTGCTTAAATGCCCCAATATCAAATGGCTTGGATGAAAGAATCTACACAGTGCAGTAATTATTTGGACTCTTCTTTGAAGCTTACACATTTTGTTTATATCTGTATATGCTTATACTCTACCATATAAACTGACTTTTATTTACATATAGTATAAATATATAACACAAGTAGAAACACAAAAACCATCATAAAATTACAAAAGAATAAAAATTAATAAATAAATCAGAGATACTAATTCCAGTCTCGACATGTAAGCATATCTATCTTCTCCAATCTGATGCCCTCCACATTACAATCTCCTAGACAGTTTATACCAAATGGACATTGCGGGCACAGTATTCCAAAAACCCTAATCTGCTCTGGGTTGCAGTTTGGGCACTTGGTCTCTAAAAGGTTTGCTATCCCTGATATAGGTGAAGAACTATCTGATTAATTTGTTGTTATGCAAATTCACCTTTTACTTTTTCTTGCTCCTAAAAAGTCACCATATTACAATGCTGAACTACTAACACAAGCTAAAATTAACAAAAACCTTCTTTGCGAGCATCTGTATTAACAGGTATCAACAGTGCTATAATAATGAGTGCAGAAGGGGAAATCAAGATTCTATCATGGAAGTTGTATGGCTTCCTGGCTATTCTCCGATATATAAAGCTTAGGCATGGATCTCTATAAAATAAAGGTTACAAATGCAGGTTTCAAGATATGTATATTTTTCAGATGTGAATAGAAATTCAAGTAATCTCCATCTCTCATGGAGGGCTTTCTTCTGCAGAAACCCATGTTTAATTTATAATTGTTTTATTACTCTTAATTAATTACACTAATTAATTAATTAATTTTACACTACCAGAAGAACAAATGCTGGAAACAAAGGTCAAAAACAGAGATTCTTGATTTTATATACTCACTTCTGTGCAAGAGGCTCCTTTTATTTACAACATAGCTGATAACTCGGCATTGCTCAGGTATTTATTTAGCCCAATCCTGTATTATACAGGAAAAGGACTGAATTATATAGTGCGAACCGTGAGCCGCCTTGGTTTCCTCTCGCTTCATCCTCTTTTTAACCTCACACCCAACCTTCCGTGAGAGCAGGCAAGAGGCTTACTCACCCTCTTGTGAAAGAAGGCCTCCAAGTTTATGTGTCACCCCTTCGGCTTCCATACCACATGATCCAACCCAGCAATCAAGCCATGCTCTGCTCAATGACTCCTTGCAGCCAATCGACGAGGCTACCTCTGCATTCTGCAGAGCTCCCTTTGACCCACCTTGATGAGCACAAGCTCAGACACATACACACACACACACACTTAGGGGTGCTAGGGGTGTCTTACCCCCATAGTATTTGTTTCCAGAGAGTAAGTCATCTGTGCACCAAATCTGGTTGAAATTGGTTGAGGCATTCTAGGGTTATGCTGGAACATACACACATACATATATTTTTATATAGATAGATTTCTGTGGAGAGTGGATCTGAATTCTAGATTAAGCAATGCAATGTCCAATTTGCTCTCCATTTTCATGGTCTTTGTTGTTTCAGTTTCTTTGTTTCACTACCCTTTTCTCTGGGCTTCCTCCTCTTCCCATACCCACTAGGGCTCTGTAGTACTTGAAATCCAAGTCTTTAAAAGGCGTTTCAGTGCATGTGGAAAACCCAAACTGACTTCAGCACCTTAAAGCAATTCTATCTTTCTCCATCCGATCAGTAGACAACATTGAAAAACTGGCTTCCAAATCTATCCCATTTCTCTTAATGCATTCATTGATGTATTTATTCCCTTCTGATACCCTCTAGTGACCAACTTTAAAAGTCATCTTATCAGTTGCAGATGTAAATAGAGAAAGTTTCCCACAGGAAGGATTCTATATAGTTAATTTCAAAGTTCTAACTCAAGTCCATGTGAGCCCTTAATCCTTTATAAAATCCTAAAATGTTCACCCTTTTGCTGTATATTCAGGAAAAAAATCTTACAAACCTTAAACTTGTAACTGAAACTTCTTAAAGGATTGAAAAAAAATCTCAGTGAATGTGATCAAACTTGCAGTTCTGAAGGTTCTTCATCTTTAAAAACAGTAAAACAAAAAAAAATTAAACTCCAAAGTGATTAATAAGTGAGCTCTGGTGAAATTTTGAGCCCATAAAGAGGCCACATTAACATCAATGCAGTGGAATCCTGCAACTCTCAGCAAGTGGTCACAAACACATCAGTTTCTATGGTTTATCTACTCACACAAAACCTTGTTCAGAGTATACTGTATATGGGTGATATCAAGATCTTTCTTTCTCTGGAGAGATTTGGCAATCTGAATTCAGCAATCAGCAGCCATTTTCAGTCATAAAATCTCTTGCTGTCTCCAGGATGTCAGTTTGTCATTTCCTTATTGGAACTTTTCTTGCTATTATTCTCCCATGTTTGAACCTCATTGTAGATGGAGGAAATCAAAGGAAAAGAGCTAATCTGCACAATCTATGAAGTTCTAGCACTTCAAGGGAAAACCTGGGAACAGTAGAAAAGTGGATGTATTTTCAAAGTGACTGGAAGGTGTAAATAAAAACTCACGGGCCTAATCTGTGAAATGCAATAAACCCGGTGTCCAGTTTTTTAAGATGATTATATGGAAAGGGAGAAAGCCATGCATAATTGCCAACAGCAAGGGGCAGAGGGGCGTCCTGACAATAATGACAAGGTAATTCTTAAGGAGGCCAAGAACACAGTTTGAAGTTCCTGAAAAGCGTGTAAGGCCACTGCATCAAGGTAAAATTGGAAAGCATTTGGCAGCTGGAGCAGGTGATAACTGTAGGTGGCCTGAAATGGTACTATCTGAGTAGGGACACAAACTGAGTTATAAATGAATACAGCCATAGATGAAATGTCAAAGTAATTGTTTTAGTTTTTCTAACAACAAGAGCATTGTTCTAAAATGGCATTAGTCTTTAGTCTTCTGAGTTTCTCCATCAGACTTTGGTTTGGATGGTAGAAATTTATATGCAAAAGCTAAAGGATGGATAGCGATTTACATGCAAAAGTTCAAATAATGCATGTTCCCAGAAAAATAAGAATAAAGAAATCTTAAGGTCATCTATCCAAAGCTAATAACTTGGTAAGATCAGTGCAGTGAAATGAGGATCAAAATGCTATACATCCAGATAGTATAGGCAGATATCAAGGCAGAAGAATTCTACTTTTTCCAGGGCAATCTTTATTTTTAGGAAATATGGTAGCCCTAATAATTCAATACAGGTATTCCCTTACTTATGACCAGAACTGGAAGCAGAATTTCTGGTGCTAAGCAAGGCAGTTTTTAAGAGAGTTGTGCCCAATTTTACAAACTTCTTTGACACTATTGATAAGTGAAGTACTATAGTGCTAAATGAGTCATGTGATTCATTGTTGTGATTTACAGATGGCTCTAAATTCACAGCTCCAACTTGAACAATAGATGGCAGCAGCAGCCAAGAAGGCTTTTGTCCAGATCATATCTATTATACCAGTTGTGCCAGTTGTGTGGATCAGGACAGTTATTCATGTCCTAGTCACTTCAAGAATGGACTGTGCAAAGTGATCTATATGGGGCTACCCTTGCAAACCACTAGATAACCAAGTGGGCTGGAATATGGCAACACAAGAAGTAATGGGCATCTTACAGTACACTTGTGTAATAACCACTCCTCCCCAAGCTGTCTCCCTATTAGCTTCCAGGTATGATTCAAAATGCTGGTTATCAATTATAAAGCCCTCCACGGGACAACATTTTCTTACTTTATGGACCACGTATTTCTGATTATTTTCACCTGTCAGCTAAGATCTAGCAAAATCTTCTCAATTAAACAAGGTCATCTGGTAGGACATCACAATTCTGCAATCTTTATTATGGTACCTACATTGTAGAATATCTACCCGGAAATCTAGAGCTCCAACTCTAATGATATTGTGAAAGGCACTGAAAACCTGATTATTCTCACAGGCCTGGGATGGAAGGGTGGTGAGTCCCCATAATATTTTATATTAATTGGTATGGTTCCTTTTCTAGATATATTTCAGTTTTTTCCTCTATTGTTCTGAGTTTGAATGATGTAAAGTACCCAGAGTCACTCTAAATCAAACATATTTACCTATGTTTAAAAAAACATACCTTTTTTAAACATAGGTAAATAAAGTAAATAAAATAAAAAGAGCATCAAAAATTATCCAAAATATAATGGAAAGGATGATTGGAAATCTTTAGAAAGATGGGGTATTAACCAATCTGAAAGCTGGTACCATATATTTAAAGACAGTTACATATTCATGGTCCTTTTTCATCTGAAAGTGATCCAATTTGGTAAAATATGTATCATCTGCTGCAAACCCAAGAGATAGAAATGAAGGGGGAAAGGTAGTGATCATTAATGTCAACTGACTTCAGGAGCCAATAATGATGGATAATATGCAGGGAGTCAACCTTCTTGACAAAAAAGGAGAGGAACATTGGGAAAAGAGGAAGATAAAAACCTTTTGATAAATTCCCCTTGAGATATTCTTTCAGGCAATTAATTCTGTCTTTGATGTGGCATAGTGCTGATCTGAGAAAATCTGAGCTTCAGGAATAAACTTGTCACATAACCAATGAGGGGTCAGGATCTATGCTTTCCATTTGCCCTTTCCAAATGCATCAGCTTAGATCACATTTTTGGCAGTTACCTAAAGAGGAGGTACTAGCAGAGGGATGGGGACTGGTGGATGATAGTTGATGATGAGTTGTAGAGTTTCATTGTATTCTGTGATACATCCAGAGTGAAACAGCTGGTCATAAATAATTTCCTCTCTTGCTGGATACACTGAGTAGGCAGATCATATTTGTGAAGGTCTCAGTGAAATTGCTTATACTAGAATCTACAAAGACTTGCAGGCATATTTCTGCAATGGTCTGAGTTTTTTGAGCAGTGTTTCTCAATCTTGGTGACTTTAACATGTTTGGACTTCAACTCCCAGAATTCCCCAGTCAGCAAAGCTGGGAGTTGAAGTCCAAATATCTTAAAGTCGCCAAAGTTGAGAAACACTGCTTTAGAGTAACAAGAATGATTAAATGGTGATGTGTGGCTCTGCAGTCTAGGCTTTATATAATTTCTGGCCTCTGAACCTTTATGATACTGGAGCCACCCCATTTCCCAACAAACTAAGTTTAGAGTGTTTAGGGCATTATTTTAACTGCCCCCTTCTCCATTTAATCAATGCTTCAAAAGGGAGAGTTGCAATTAAGCACTCACGTGTGAAATGGGCAGGTTTACACAAAATAGGCCTAGACAATAGTGAAGCTTTGTTACTTCCAAGTGACATGGGTTACAGTATAACAGAATAACAGAGTTAGAAGGCAACTTGGATGTCTTCTAGTTGAACCCCCTGCTCAGGCATGAGACCTGTACCATTCTAGACAAATCCAATCGCTGTCCAATCACTTCTCAAAAACCTTCAGTGATGGAACACAAACAACTTCTGAAGGCAAGCCACTCCACTGGTTTATTGTTTTCAGTCAGCAAATTTCTCCTTAGTTCTAGGTTGCTTCTCTTCTTGATTAGTTTCCATCCATTGCTTCTTGTTCTGCTTTCAGGTGCTTTGGAGAATAGGCTGACCTCTTCTTCTTTTTGGCAGCCCTTAGATATGGAACACTGCTATCATGTCATCCCTAGTCCTTCTTTTCATTAAACTAGACATACCCAGTTCCTGCAACCATTCTTCATATGTTTGGGTTTCATTGGGGCTCAATTTCCAAAGTTTAGAAGGAAAGTGAGAAGAAGGAAAGAAAGAAAATAGAGCTGTATTTCTTTTCTGCACGTACTCTTCTTCAATTCCTTGAGTTTTCTTCCAATATTCAAGCAAAGTTGCATTAATGCTGCTGTGGTTTCTGGGGTGCCTTGATGAATTAGTTTGTCCCTATTTCATCTAATATCGCTTCTATGAATTGGACAATTAAGTTTCTTTCATTCCAGCCCACATCCTGAGCTAACAGCTGCATACTCCCACACTGAACACTAACCCTGTTGTTGGCAGAGAATCTTATGGTTGGCAGGCACTCACTTGACCAGATCTTCAAATTTATCTCTGAGACATGCCACAAAACTAACACAGTAGTCCAAGTCCAAGCTCTGTTTTGGATAAGATAAGGGGTTATCCATTTTTCAGCTCCCTCCTTCATAAAGATCATTATAAATCCTACATGGTTTTTGATGATGGAAAGTCATCAGGAAGTATACCGATCACATTCACCAAGAAAGGCAGTAAATTTGTTTTTCATCCTACATATTAGGCAAGGAAGGTGATCCTTAGCATCAGAGGGATGAATCTATTACAGCTGCTTGAATGAAAGCTGCAGGATTTAAACTGGAACTATCAGAGGAATCACTGGGCTTTTTCTGACCTACTTGCTCAATTTTTCAACCGGGCAGTTTATCTGGGTCACCCTTGAGTTTTGATACTGGAGCAAGGCATTAGCAACTTGATCAGCATTTATTGGAATTGCAGGAGGTCTGTACTTGTAATTTAATTCTTGGTCTGAAGGCAACAGTTTTTCCTATAGCAATGCGAGGTCAAATCAAGCTGCTAGACTTTACAACAAGGTTAATCAATAAATCTGGGCTCTCCAAAGCTTTAATCTATTATTCAGGAATGTACTTACTTGGCAGGAGACTCTCAAACATGATTTTGGTTGGATTAGACTTTGTCTTGCAACAAGAACAAAATAATACATGGAAAGTGATCACCCTCTGCAGTGCAAAAAAGGCAAAAACTTTTCTATGGCTCTGTCTCCAGAGTTTACATCCTAATCTTTTTCCATCCACTTTTCTGAATTAACAGATTATTGGTGATTTATCCCATGGCCTTTAATAGCTTTGTTATTTTACATAATAATCCTTACTAAACTAATAACCACTGTTTGCCAGCAGATACATCCCTTTTACTATGCACTCCTAATCACATCACAAATTGTAATTATGATATTAAGATCCAGTTCCATTTTAAAGCCATGGGCATGGTTCACACTTTAGTGCTAACACTGAGCATTCAGTATGCTACTGCAAATAATGTAGGTAAAATCAACTGGGTGAGGCCATTCATTGATTTGGGGACAGTATCATTAATATGCTGATAGAGTGTTATATTTCTCAATCAAGGCAGCCCAAGTGAGGGTACTAAGTTCCAACCACAGTGCTTTAGTTCTACCAAGACTAAGTGATTTTGGCTTATGGACATTAAGAGCAACCTAAATCTAATCTAGCCACAGGGGTTGCAAGCCAGTGACTTCTGTGCTGGTCCCAAGCCCAGATAAATAGAGAGGGTTGCATCAGGAAGGGCA
>JANHFJ010010109.1:4694-16591 GCA_032468195.1 Cerberus rynchops
TTGTTTGATTGTTCTTTTAAGCAGCAAATTTTGGATTCAGATTTGGGGAAGAAAATCTGTTTCCCTATCATTAGCTTGGATTTCCTATTATGTGTTTTAAAAAGAAGTGTTTTTTAAAAAGTTTTGGCCCAGAGAGAGCTTGTCAGTTTGACTTTCTATTAAGAAAGCCATTAGGTGATTAGAGTTAAAGGCAGCTGGATGTTTTTGTTTTACCCTGGAATTTTAGCAGTTCACCAACTTGGCATACATTATTCCCAGGGGATTGGGCATTTGAAAATGGTTATCTATTTTTTACTTCTATTGTTATTATGCTTCTTCAAATGCAACAGCAACTAAGGGCATAAATTATTTTTATCATCTTGAGTGAGCTCATTGAGGTTATCAAGGACTAGCTTGAAGAGCCATTTGTTTGTGATGGCTTGGTTAAGTCCAATTGGGAGATACATATCATTTTCAGAATGAAAATATTTGGAGTATTAACTGAGATTGATATTGTTACAAAATGAGTGTCTGATGAAACTTAGCAAAAATATCTCCCTCCAATTATCAGTCTACTTGCAAGTTATAAATCTGGACACCTTTTGGTAGTTGGAATAAATTTGCAAGCTTTAGAAGAGAAGGAGCTTATGACAATAGTGACAGGTTCTTAATTTTCTGCAATGCAGGCTTGATTGTGGTCCTTCGGTCATCATTTTGCTCTGTCGAGTCTAAAATACATTGAACTGTGTCACATTCCAGGGTGTGGACTTTGGACAGAGAAAGTACTATAAATCTATTTTAAGTTAAAATAAATGTATGCCCCTTAAAACTTACAACAGTTTTCATATCTCCTGACACTACTTCTTATACCTGCATAAGGGCACAGAATCTAATTGGTTGTTTACTTGCAAACCGTTTATTTATCACCATAGTAGGTAACATCTTCAATGCTAGAAGGGATTTGGGTTTGCTCTCTGTTAATATATATTAATACTCACAGTTTGTCCTGTGAGTATTGGTAGGTTGTTGTTTTCTCCTTGGTAGTTTCTTGGTAGACTATTATTTAGTATTTTGTTGTTTGTCTGAATTGGTAGTTCCTTAGCATATTCTTCACTGTTTGTTTATCTTGTGTTAATTTAGTTGGTACTTACGGGACCGCCTGTTGCCACCATCAACCTCCAGCAGACCTGTGCGTTCCCATAGGGCTGGCCTCCTCAGGGTTCCATCGTCCGGACGGTGTCGTCTGACAGCCCCGAGGGTTCAGGCCTTCTCTATGGCAGCACCCTCCTTGTGGAATGAACTCCCCCCCGGAGATCCGTACTATTACGGATCTCCGGTGTTTCCGACGTGCCCTGAAGACCCATCTGTTTCAACTAGCTGGCCTGGCCTGATACCTGGGGTTTTAATTTAGATCTAATTTATTTTAAACTAAATTAATTTAAATTAAATTTTCACTGTTTATATTTTAATTGTTTTTAAACTGATTTTAACTGAATTTTTAACCAAGACGATAATGTTAATTGGACAGCCTTATTTAATTATTTTAATAGGTTTTTAAATCTGTTATTGTATCTATGTTTTTTACTGGCTGTGCACCGTCCCGAGTCCCTAGGGAGAGGGGGCGGTATATAAATCAAATAAACTATAAACCAACTAACTAAGCATGTGTCCCTCCTGAGGTCTATTTTCACTGGCAGAGTGCTTGGGCCACCACAACCACCTCCAACATGAGTGACGTCGAGCTGGCCACTCCCATCCTGGCTACGCCCAAGATCAAACACTTCCCTGACGTGACCCTCAATGAAATTAAGTTTGACATCCCTACTCTAATATAAACATATGAATTTGCTTTTATAACTGTTGACTTGACTTATGAGTCTGTCACAAGACCAATTTTGCATGAAATAGCAAAACAGACAAAAGCAGAAAACATGAATAGAAACTGAAATCCAGACAGTTTATTTCAAGCCAGAAAGCTGAACTGGTGCATACACTGTGACACAAGATTAAAAATCATTTTGTATTTTTTCCACCTAGATATATGAAAAAGGAGAACGAATATTTAAGTTTTATAGGCTATAATGACATTTCAGGAGAAAGAGATGAGAATAAGCTGGAAGAAAGGAAAGTAGCTTATACATACTGTATGTTCAATTATATAGGAGACTCTGATATAGTTCAATAATAATGCTCACTTGAATTCCTTGGGGCTGCTTTGTAGAAGAGAACCTACTATTTTAATGAGAAGTGTTTTGAAGGATGTCACAATAGTAGATGTTAGAGTGACATATACCACCCGAAAAATCACGAAGATTATATAAGTGCTTGGAAACCGACAGCATTCCTCAATGTTTATTATTTTCCTTGCTTTTGATCCATTCATTTTGTTTAGCAATCAACTTCCATATTTAAATGGAATCTTTCTGTAGAGGAACTGTGTCCATTATGAAAAATAATTTGTACATTCTTCATCTTTGATGGCGCACTGACTACAATTCTGTTAGTTGGTAAGATAGAATACAGATATTCATCTATCAATGTGTATCTACAGTACTCTAACCAATGTCACAAGGTAAGAAAGAACTTTGAGAAAATATTTTCTTTTTCAAAATATTTGTTTTGATAGAAACACCACGTTATTTCAAACCAAAGACAAAAGAATGCATCTGTCACAGACAGCTTTGTTTGAAGTAGTTATCCATCACAGGATAAAGATACTCTCATAATCATATTTCTAGTGCATATTCAGGGAAGGACATTTTCTGCTATTAGATGCTCAGTTTACACAAAATTTGTGTGACTAGAATTCAAATGCATTACTTCCTTCAAATATAATGAGGCTTATTTGCATTTTTTTTAAAAAAAAGACACATAAAGATCAATATAAATTGCCTTAGGTTCAAGAATACTATTTTTCCCCAAAAAAACATAATTTACAATTTTTGAAAAGCATTTCGTTAAGCAAAAGGATTCTAAGCAATTGTCATAAATCCATCAAAAAGAGGTCATTTCGTATAAAAATGTGTTGAAATCAAAGCCTACCATACTGCCTGCAGAGACAATCTATTTCTTGGAATAACAACACACTGTGATAGCCAGGAGTGTCCTTTTATATGAAGAACCCATACATTATCGTGTATATTATGTGATTGGTTTGAAGAAATAGGAAGGCTAAAAAAGAAAAAAAATCAAACAGGAAAATACAAGTGAACAAGAAAAATGTGTTTGTTTTCCCTCTGTGTATATATATATATATATATGACTATAAAGAATATATATTCAGTATTTCAGTATTTCAGCTTCTACCTTCTCACAGCAGAACATTCCTAAGAAGCAGAAACAAATATTTGCATTTAAATTCTGTTTGTTACTTACTATCAACAATATGTTTATAATTCATGACTGAATCCAGAGATCAAGGAAACAGTTATTTGAAGTAGAGTATGCAAGCAGTTTATATAAAGAAAAATAAATAACTACTATATCAGAACCAGAAGGCTGAATCCATTTAGAAATCCCATAATTATTTCTGTTTAATCACACATTTTCATTTTGAGGACAATTTAATGCTCCACATAAATGACCTACAAACTCACTTAGAAAACCAAATTTACAAATCTCTTGGGAGGGCTTTTGTTCTTAATTTTGCACAACCCAGTCTTTTAATGAAAGCTTTGCTGGCTATATTTTAGTCCTGTGGGAATGCAAATATTAGAGTTAGAACTATTCACATGCCAGACAAACAAAAACAGAATTCAATGGACAATATTTCAATTTTAATAAAAAGTGCTTTACTAGCATGACAAAAAAGCACTAACACATTTCCCAATTAGAGATACATTATAATCCTCAAAGTAAAACACCATAGCCATTAAATTAGTGAAAATTATATAAATCAACATAATTCAGTGCCTATGCTTACTGCTCATCCTCAACTTACAGCCACAATTGTGCCCAAGATTTCTGTTGTTAAGTGAAACATTTGTTAAGTGAAACATTTGCCCCATTTTATGACTTTTCTTGCACAATTGTTAAGTGAATCACTGCAATTGGTAAGTTAGTAACACGGTGGTTAAGTGAAACTGGTTTTCCCATTGACTTTGCTTGTCAGAAGGTCGTAAAAGGTGACCACATAACCCCTGGACACTGTAACCATCATAAATATGAGTCTGTTGCCAAGCATATGAATTTCAATCATGTGATCACGGAGAAGCGGTAAGTGGTTGTAAGTGTAAAAAACAGTCATAAGGCATTTTTTTCAGTGACATTGTAACTTTGAACGGTCACTAAATGAATTGTTGTAAGTTCATGTAGTCCTGTATTTATTTGTTTAAATCATTTATATGGATGCCAACCTAAGTGGACAGTAGAGGGGGAGTGCATAAGTGCACAAATGTGCCAATCGTCCCTGTCATTGTATTTTCTTATTTTTCTTATTCTTGTATCCATTTTAACTGTCATTGTTTGATTGTTTTGTATTGTTGTTGTTATTGTATTGTTACTGTTTGACAAATTCTAATAAATAAATAAAAATCAATAAAAATCTCATAGCAGTGACTCTTGATTTTTGAACTTCTGGCTGGGAGAGCCAACAACCTTCAGTTTAGCAAGGTTCCATTTAGTGCAAGAAAGAGAGAGACAAGATTCATGGCTTGGGGTCCCAGTTACCACCCAAAGAAAAATGGGAAAGAATTTCTGCTGATCCTTTGAGCCAACAAAAATCTGTCAGCAGCCACATAAAGAGAAAAGCCAACCAGCTGCTTTTACACAGCTATATCCTAACTGCTGCTAACCACCACGTGATTCCCAATAAGGTTGCAAAACATGATATTTTTCACAGAAAAAGCAACAAACAGCAAAAGGAAGTTGTCCTCTAAGAGACAGCATAATGACAGTCCCTGACATCAATCATAATAGCTACTTGTCATTCACTGGGGGGGGGGGAATCATGCCTTCCACTCTCCCTCTTTTGTTTCATCTAAAGCCAATGACAACACATAAAGCATCTCATGGTCTCCTAGTTTTGTAGAATTGACCATATACTTACAATAAACTGCATCACAATGTCAGGGTACTAATCACTTTAAAACTCAGAAATGACTTCTAAATCAGACTCCAGACTTATATAGAATACAGAAAAGTATACAGAACTATTTCTGCCTCTGTCGTTGAAGCTCTGTATGACAAGATTCAGTTTCATTTATTTAATGAAATGTATTTATTTGTAAATTTATTTTATAAAATTGTACTCCAAAATAATAAATAAAATCTTCAAATCCCCATTAAAGTATACAATAGAAAAATCCAAAAACTGTAATTTGCAATATATCTATATCTATCTATCATCTATCTGTCTGTCTGTCTGTCTGTCTGTCTGTCTGTCTGTTTATCATCGTCTATCTGTCTGTCTGTCTGTCTGTCTGTCTGTCTGTCTGTCTGTCTGTCTGTCTGTCTATCTGAACCTATGAAATATACAAGAAAACATAAATTGTGCTTAAGCATGCGTGCCTGTTTAGATTGTTTTTTAGGGAAAAAAAGCAATAAAAGAGTTGGTAAATTTATGTGAATATATTAAAAGAAAACTGTATAGATTGTTAATTGACCTCTTTCAGACCCTCTATACATTATCAACTCAGACTTTTAGCATTAATCAGAACTCTGGCACTTTTAAAAATTGAACAAATTTATGGTGTAATATGCACCATCTGCCACAAGAGTGCAACAACTAACCATGCTTTGACCTGCTGTTTTAGGAAGCCAGTTACATAAAACAATGAGGAAAAAATAGAGGTCTTTTTTTTTTCCCCCACAGAAACAACTTCAGGACATCAAAGGCTTGCCTCAACTTGTTTTTTATTTTATATGTTCCATTTACATAATATTTAAGCAGTGTTAGCTCACAGACCAATTAAAAGAGAGAGAGAAACAATAAAATAAGCAGAATAACAAAATAAACTACTTAAATACAAATATACCTCTTCTATTGCCTTTCAGAGTAAGCAGCCACACATTTTACACCGCCCCGAGTCCCTTGGGAGAGGGGCGGTCTATAAATTTAATAAATAAATAAATAAATTTTCTGGTGGAAGGTCTTGGCCTTGAGCCAAAAAGGAAAGAAATTTCATGGAAATGGCAATAGGCATAGAAGCACAGTGCAGATACAACCTTGGTGTGAGGACTGCATAAGCCCCAGAGAATGCTGATCTTAGAAAAGCGATGGATAACATTAATGCTCAAGAGAGACTATTGGCAGGTTTCCAAGAATTGTGGAGTAGAGAACTGCCTGAAGCTGCAGATTTCTTGGAGAACAAAGGTGAAAAAATAGAGCTTTAGATTAGGACCTCTGAAGCTTCCAATTGCATAGAAGTAATTAAACTGCTCCTAAAGCTCCATTTAAACACGTTATACTTATTTTCTGTGGGTGGATCTGCCTGATTGCTTTGGTAATTACATTTGCTGTTATATATGAAGTTTATTGTATTTGTGCACAGTAAACTGAATTCTTGTCTGTTTGTTCCATTGCAGCCATTTTTGAGCCAAAGAGCCCATAGATCTTTACCCAGTCTCCTAGTAGAATTTTAGGAGAGATTAATGTTTAAGATTCTGTAATTTCATCAGTGCTATAGTTTCTGTTTTCCTTATGACTACCTCAAGCTCAAAGGAAATCTATTTTTTTTCTTGTTCTATTATCAATAAAAATGATTTTTAAATTGTATCTTTTGTTCCAGATCCCCAACATAGATGAGGAAGCTGATTTCTCTGGTCAAAGAGACCAAGAGGTGGAGATAAGGATTACATATTTCTATTACTGCTGCTGCTGTTATTATTTTCCTCTTCTTGTCCAGCTACTGGAAAGGACCTCTGTTTGACATATGAGATTTCTCTGAAGATTAGGGGGAAGAGTTCAAGTTAAGACACTCCCCCAAAATACCTGATAGGGTCAGAAGTGCTACCTAACAGCTATGCCGAGACATAAACAAGGGTCAGAGAATATAAAACTAAATGTAGGGACAAAAACAAAGCCCCACTTGTAGGGACAGAGTTATACAGATGCAACCAGGAAGCCCAGCTCTCCAGAGCGCTCCTCTGATATGACACATTCCTGTATGTGGCAAGCTATCCTTTCCCCCAGGTCCGGAATGTCTTCAGCACTGCAATTTCTTCTTAAAATTTTTAATCTTCCTTTTCAGGGATATCATCAGCCATCAGCTCCAATTACAATTTACTTTGTCAAATGAAGGCAAATATATGTGTCTCAGGATACCAAGACATATTCAATTTTGCAGCTACTAAGATTGTTGGATGAGCAGGCACAAAAACAGCCAGTGCAGTGATTGAAGCCTGGAAAACAGGCCCCTCATCAATCAAAGGAGTGCTGATTTACCACAAGCCTATTAAGCACTTAGAAGTTGAGGGCTGGGTAACACAAGAAATGGCAGACACAATTAACAACTTAAAAGCCAACCATCAACATACCTCAATCAAGATTTAAAAAGCCACATATAACAGGTACTATAAATATCATACACAAAAGAGAACACTCTGCTAGAGAGGAGGTCCCTGAAGAGAGGCTGTAGCACAAGACAAAAGCTCGGAAGACAAAACCTCTGGTCCTGGTGACCAATTCAGACTGGATCCTGCAATTTACTTTGTCTTTCATTTATTCCATTTACTCTTACACCATTGACATTTTTTCTTCTATTTGTTCTCTCTATAAAACCAACCCTTCTTACATTCTTCTTTCTTACTGGCCAGTAACATTTGTATCCAGTCCACACTCATTTACTAGTCATACAGAATTTGGCTCTGCAACTTTTTGTTGTATGCTGCACCCTTCATAAGTAGCCCATTCCCATGACATTCAATTTTTTATATATCCCGCTGTCATTTCCACCAAGCAAAATTGGTATACATTTATATGCTGCAAAATTGAGATGAGTGGTATATAAATAGCATACAATAAATAAATAAACCTTATATATAACTATTTTCACTTATTTCAATAAACATATAACACATGCAACACATAACCATTATTTGCTCAACTTAAACTTACTCTATTTTTGCATCTTTAGTACACATTCTATCATAGTACATAATGTCATCTACTTTCTTCAAGTTTTTCTCCCTATGATGTACTACTTACTATTGTTCCTTCCATTTTTCTCTCTCAAGAGACAATTCTTTGGTCATTGATATATTCATTTGCAAATCCTTATCTCTCCCTGCATCATACATTCTATCTAACATTCACTGCAAATCATTCAGTCAACAACAAAGCATTCTCTTCATACCAAGGTACACATTCATTCAACAAACAAACCTTTAACAACCTTTACAAACATTCCTTATATATTTATCCATGAGTGCAACAATGAACAAGCCAAACTGTTGTCAAAAATAATGACTTAAGCATCAGATGCCATTGTGCAATGATGTAATTATCTAATTTGTATCAGTCACATCAAGCCATTGTGATGGTACCTAGTACTTGCACAGACATGGAGAAAGACTTCAGATAATAATTGGAAAGGTCAATGTGAAATAATTCACTTGGCCCTTAAACCATTTATCACTTTACAAGCGTAAGCCATCAATCTGAATTGAGCTTGGAAACCTAGGAGAAGCCTCTGGAGAGATATAGTAACTTCTTTTATGGATACAAAGAGCCATAACTTGTTAGAGGCGATGGGAATAATACTTGACTTTGTTCCCAAAGCTGTGCGACTCTTCTCAATCCTGCCACTGATAAGCTGGCAGATCTGGTGCAGGGAAGACTGCAGGCAGAAAATTTTAAACATGTGGGCTTCATCAGATATTCTGATGATATTTATCAGATAATTCCATACCTCATTGCTTTCCTCTAACATCATCTGGATCTTTGTAACCTGCATCTGGATTCTCTAGATGACCAGGTACTTTAGTTTATCCATACTTTTACAAGAAGGGAACGATCTGTTTAAGGCTTGTTTGTTTTTACTGGTAAGACTTATTTTATTTGTTTACTGTTTCTGATTCTAAGCTTCTCTGGCATTTGACTGAATTACAATTATCACAATAGCCCATTATAAATAAATATCTCTGTACTTACTAACTATTGCCATGACAAAATGTAATTTAGTGGCTGGCAACAGATGGAATTAAATTGGATGCTAGATATATTTGCCATTGCTAGTCTTAGCCTCTCTTTCAAAATATCAAGCTGGCATGATATTTTTGGATCACTACAACTACTGTCTCTGGTTGTTTACATATGTGAAATAAAAATGCAAAAAATTGAATTGGGTTCTATGCTTTCTACCCTAGTGATCAAGACTGAGATAAACAGATGGCCAGATTTACCACCTCATATGCTAAACTGTGGTCAAAACAAACCTGCTGAAAACCTGCAAAATGATATCTGCTAAAGTGAGGAAACTTCCCTCACTGTAGCAACAATCCCTAGCTCCAGAGATAGGCAATTTGACAATAAATAAATAAATAAACACAGTTATAAGTAAATATATATAATGGTGCAGAATTGGGTGAAAGATTCCAACATCATACTGCATATGCTTATAGGATTTAAGGTAGCAATGCCTATTAAGGAAAGGGATCTTGATGGAAATGTTGCCCCAGTGATGGACACTAGTGATAAATGGTGTGTCACAGTAAAACTAATGAAACTATACAAGTAGTGTAAAGAATAAAACAAACATTATACTATATAAGTCAATTCCAGCAATTACAGCTGGAATACTCTGTGAAACTGGAGTCATTATGTCTCAAAAAGGATCTGAAAACAGATTCTTAATGCCTGTATTTTTAGCTTAGGAAATGGTCATGTGCAATTGCTGTGGAGAAAGTGGACTGACAGATTGTGCCTGATGGAGAGATTTAAAAAGGGGGGGAGACTGTTATGTTAGGGACATAACAATAGCCATCAACATAGGCATCTTTAGAGAAAAGGCTATAACTACATGAAGAATGAGACTATTGACAGCCACTTGCTTGAGTTAGATTTGAAGTAAATTTAACACCAAATCCATACTATTATTTCCTGTTTTAACAAGTGATCAAATCCTTTCCTGAGAACTACCTGTGATAATTAAACAAGCAAAGAGAAGATTATGCAAAGAAGGATGTTTGGGGGAAATTTATTTTATTTATAAGACTCTAGTTAAAATATGTCTAGAGTTGCTATCATTCAATTAGATTACTCCATTGTTTTGAAGTTATTTCATGAATTGATTAAATTGCTTATGTAATTCCAATTTATTGTTCAGATTCCATTCTACCACACCCTCTCCAGTCAAATGGAGACAATAGAAATCTCCAAGATTCATAGATTCCTCCAGGGCAGGTCTGAAATTCCTTTTCTCTTATTCCCCCAGCTGCAAAGAGTCATCCAGGCTGTGTTCAGTGCCATGACCTCCTTTTTGTTTCTTGCCTTTTCCTTGCCAGATAAATTTACAATTGGCTAGTCTGCTATTTTATAACCTGCAGCTGTAGAAATAAGATTCCCTGTTTCCTTTTAATGTGGTTCAGAGTGGCATACTGAGCTGGACATTCTTACAGCTATCAAAATAACCAGCATCTTAGTTCTTTGGTCATCACTTTGAACTTACATTTACATATGGAATTGAATTGGATAGTAGTAGTACAGGGGAAATAAATACATGCTCTCTATCATTCTTGTTACTTCAAGAATTGGTGATATACTAGCTAAAATATATATAATTAACTCCCTTTTTGATTCCACATAGAAATGTATCAATTTAAATGGAACTTAAAAATCATTGTTTTGTAGGGAACAAATTAGTAACTGTTATTATTCAACCCTAGTATGATTCTAAAACAGCTCAAAGTGACATCATCTATTTTCCACAATAAAAATGATATGCAACAGTATTCAATAGGGACTTGATTGAATAGTAAACATTAGGAAATGAATCATAACAATTAAGTAGAAAGTGATTGACTGATTGGTTAACTATGTGTCATCAAATAGTCAACTGTATAGATGGATTTTCTCTAAAAGAATGTGTCCCCAAAATTGTCTTTTAAATCTTTGAATGATGCGCTAATCATAGCCACAACCAAAACCATTCACCTTGTTACTGGTTGTTCTCTTATTTCTTTTCCTTCATCTTTACCCATAGTAGCCAGTACTATGGATGTCTCAAGAGAAAATGCCCTTCATAGAATATGCCCAAAATATAGTCATTTGTTCCTTAAATGAAAATTCTGCTTTAAATTGTTCAAGGATCTATTTATTCATTTTCTTGACTATCCATGGTATTCTCAAGAGCCTTCTTCAATACTAGCACTCAAAAGCTTCAATAGTATTTCCATTCTGCTTTTCAAAGTCCCACTTTCACTTCCATAGAGGACCACCAGGAAAAGCATTGTCAGCATGATTCTAAACTTTGTAGGTAGAGACAAATCACAGCATCTGAATACTCTTCCCACTCCCCCAGCCCTTTATTGCTGCCCTATCAAGAGTTAGTCTGTGACATATTTCTTCATTATTAGTTGAACTGAAAAGGAAGAACTTATCTATTAATTCAATGTCTTTGTTTACAGTTTGGTTTTCTTTTTATTAAATTGTAGTCACACCTTTTTCATGCACCTTTTGACTTTCATCACTAGAGTTTTCAGATGATTTGCATTTCTAGCTAGCAGAAGTTATTGATGTATCATTATCTAATTTTAAAATATGCATATCTTCTTCCAATCTAGCCTTCCTCCTCCTCTTTAGGCTGTTCCTGTTAGGAAACAGCGAATCATCTTTTCCCACCTAACTCTATCCTCGTCATCCTCTACTCTCGCCCTAATTAACTTCATGTCCTCTTTTAGAATATCCATGTATCTCCTCTTTGGCCTTCCTCTTGACCTCTTGCCTGGCAGCTCCATTTCCAACATCCTTCTACCAATAT
>JANHFJ010010111.1:5088-15199 GCA_032468195.1 Cerberus rynchops
AAAACCCGCCCGGACGCCCCGGACTGGACGTAAAAAGAGGACATGTCCGGGCAAAAGAGGACGGTTGGTCACCCTACATGAACATAATGTTGCTTGTGAATTATTATCAAATCAAATCAAGTTTTATTCATCACATACCTAGTCATACATGGTACAAAATGTAGTGAAATGTGTACACAACTGCTCACGACCGTAGGTAGTAGAGCAAGAGAATAGTATAGACAGGGAGGGAGAATAAATTAGGGAGTGATTGAAGGAGGTAGATTATGGGAATACTGTTTAGTCCTGGATTGTTAAAGTTTGTGGTTTAGGGTCCGTATTGCCTGTAGGAAGTAGCTTCTTCTTAATCTCTCTGTGTTGGCTTTCAGGGAGTGGAGGCACTTTATGGACTTTCCCTAGGCATTTGGTTGGCCATCATAGAATTCAAGACTCATAGGCTTTGCCAAATCTGGTAAAGTGCTTCTTAAAGTCCTACAATGTTATTTCACAAATTATAACAGGGTTTCCCTGATCCATTTTATACAATCAAAATGTTACTGGCTCACAAGCCAAAAGCAGATTATTAGTCTTTCATTAACAATCAAAACCAGAAGATACTGAATGACTTGGCAGAAAATTGACAGGGTAAATTACACAAATTATGTACAAATGTGGCAACATGTTATTCATGACATATCCAGTCTTTGTGGTTCAGTGCATTGAATAGGTTGCCTACATTAACTAGGAAAACTACACCTGATCATAATTAGATGGCATATGGATTGGTAAATTCAATGTAATTAACCATAAATATTATAAATAAAAAAGTCACAAAAGAAATAGATGTTACTTTGTGTCAACCCCACTTATCTAATCCAGTTGTCATACATTCTTTTGTCACCTCTAATATTTTCACAGTGAAATAAAATGCAGTTTTAGTTTTAAGTAAATGAATTAATAGATTGCACTCCTTCCTCCAGCCCCCTCTCTCACCTCTACCCCAAATCTATTGTTCATTGCACAAAAGTTTAAAGAAAAGCTAGACAACCAACTTTTGGATGTATTCTTGATCTGGATTAGTACTTAAATCTCATGTATGATAAATAGCTGCACTTTGCTTCCATGTATATTTTAAGCAGCTGGGATTTGTGTGTGTGTGTGTGTGTGTGTGTGTGTGTGTGTGTGACACCATGAACTTATAACTTTGTTCAGAAGACCAAAGACCCGCTAACCGTGTGAGAGAGAGAGAGAGAGAGAGAGAGAGAGAGAGAGAGAAAGGCTGCATGAAGAAAATGGACAGAAGAAAGTAATACAATCTCTCTCTTGAAAGAATGAGAACTGGTTAGTGATTTTGTTCATTGGATTCATTTTGTATGTAGATCTTTTTCTTTTTAAGAGAACACAGCACAGGAATTTATCTGTTGTTAGTGCCTAGATCAAATCTCAGTTCATAAGAGAACTTGGTTCATAAGTAGAGGAATGATATAGCATCTCCTGGAGAAACTACTAGGCACCTCAATTGGGTCTTAGAAGTAGACAAGGGAAATCACTCAAGAAGAATTTAACCTAGAAAGAATTTGGGAAAACAGAAGGAAATTACCATATCATTCTTCCAAGTGAGCCTCCCCTCCATTTATTTCATCTTGGCAATCAAGGAATTGGAATTAGGTATTTGCCAAAATACCATACTGTTCTGATTCCATCCTTAGAGTCATTGTGTTTTTTATTTTAACATAATGCCTGAAAATTACATCTATTTGACTGTCTAGACCTAGAATCTAAAACAATTAGCCTTTGAAAAATCAAAATTTACTTTCTGTAACCCTCTGCAATATTTCAGTATATAGATAAGCAATGTTTTCAGCACATTGTTTACTTTATTGTGCAATAGGTTTTTTTATTATGGTCAATCAAATCACAGATATTCATTATTACGTTTATAATGGCTAGCTGGTTTTCTCAGATGATTATTTTTCTAAGAACTGATGCTTTAGTATTGTACACTTGGAAACTCTAAGCTATATTATCTTAGAATCTCTAAGCTATGTTACATTACAATAACACAAAGGGCAAAGAATGAATAATAATAAATTATGACATTTCTACCACACCCTTAAATATGACTTAGCTACAGTGGAATATAACTGCTTACCACTATTCTAGAATATTTGGTTGTATTATGTGTATATGGTTGTGTATTTACAATTGCATCCTTCCCAACCAGCTTTTGAGAAGCAAAGTCAATGGGAAAAGTTGTATTTGCTTAACAATTGTATAATTTGGTAAACAACTGCAATGATTTGATTAATAAATATGGCAAAAAAAGTCATAAAATCAGGTGTGACTCACTTAATAACTGCCTTGCTTAACAGCAGAAATGCTGGTTATAAGCCAAAAACTAACTGTATATTGATTTCAACATAGAGAATCTATGTTGCACATTATTTTTCAACAAGATAGATACACAAACACAAATATACACACAGAGTATTTCTGGTATTGAAATCATTATGGCTTATATTGGAGATGAATGTGCAGCAACATTCATCTGTAGTGTTTAATTAAATCTTTGAAGAACAAAAAAATTCCTTCCATAGCATACAATATAGCATAACATTTACTGTACTGTGTGATTTGAGAAAACATCAAGCCTCAGTATTTTATTCCCTTTTACAAAATAGCATAATAGTATCATGCCAAAAATTGTTGACATTTAAATCATTTTAGGCCTTATCAATAATAAGTATGTTGGTATAGAGATTAGAGAACCCCACTTCATCCATCAGAATCTGATAATCTCCATATGTTTTGGATTTCAGTTCCTATCATTTCTGGAGAGCAAAGTCAATTCCAGTTTGGTGTAGAGTAAGTCAGAATGTTGTACTAAATGGTGCAATGGACTGAAAGTTAGAAAAAAAAATGAAAGATCAGGAGCTTCAGCAACTTTGGTGTATCTGTACTGCACAGGAAAATTCAAAAGAGGAACAACCAACTCTAATGTCAGATTTAAGAATGTGGTAGGCAGTGATGTTGATAATACGATTCTCATGGTGCGTCTCTTGCATTACTGTACCATTTGCAAAATAACATATTTTGTTCTTACTCCTACAATGACAATGATCAATGATATAAGATTAAGAGAAATAAACATCTTTCTAAGTGCCTCCTCCTTCTCTTCCTCCTTCTCCTCCAAGATTCCTATTATGATGGGGGGAGGAAGGGAAAGATAAACATACATTTCAGCTACATTTAATCTGTTACTATCTCTTCAGGATGATTGAGTTTAATTCACTCTTCATTTCTTTTCTTTTATAAATTAATTTTTCTTTAGTGAATCCATAAAAGGTCAGATAAGTAAAGATGCTTTAAAAAAAAAAAGGTCTAAATAATTACCTCTTAATAGGTTGTCCCTGAGCTCAGCTACCCCTATACTTAAAAACCCAAGGAAACAAGTTTTAATTTTGCATATGGTAGCATGTGACTATCTCAACTAGTAAAAATAATATAAATCATGTTATCATAATAAAAGTAAACTTAATAATAAATTATATCTACAGCACACAGAAACTATATGGTTGCTTTGGGTGCTATTATTATGTCGTTCCTATTGTGAACACAATGTATAAGCTCGTAAAAGAAATGGGTGTTCTTTTCTTTCAGCCTCTCAGGGAAGGATGTGCCAGATGTTTTGATCTAAAAATATTCTGATCTCATAACAAGCTTTTCCAGTGTTCCAGCTATGGAACAAAATCCATATATGCCAAGAGGAAAGAAAAACTAGTCTGTTTCAAGCAGAGTCATTTTGGGTGTTCTGACTGATTTGAGTATTGTTCTTCATTCTTTTATTGTATTATTCATTATATCCTACTTTTCTTCCAAGCACTTAAGGTGACATTCACAGCCACCCACCACATTTTTCCCAATAATAATGATCTAACATTGTTGAGATAAGAATGAATGATTGGCCAAAGTCATCTACTGAGTTTCTACAGTTTGAGGCCAGATTTGAACCTGAGTCTCCCCCTCCTGACTCAGCATCTTAATAACTATATCAGATTTTCTTTTTTTTAGTATTTTTTTTAATACACATCAATATCATTATATGAACCGTGAGGCATCTGGGTATCATTCATTTACACACAAGTAATTATAGTAATATTAATCATATGTGTTACATTAATCATACTTATGTAATTGTGGTGTTATTATACATATTTGTATTAGAGTGTTCCTTTATTGTTTAGTTGTTCAGTGTTTAGTGCACCATTCTAATATCACAATATTATTTAAACATATCTAGGGATACCATCTTTTAAATCTAATCTTTACATCTAGCTATTGCTTTTAGTATATTATATAAAATATTATATAATAATATTCCCCCTTTATCTTGTTTCTACCTCTATTCTAGCTCTCATATTAAAAAGCATTTCCTTTCTAACCATCATCTCTTGCCTGCTTTAGTATTTCAATTCTTATTTGTTTTTTGACTTGCCTCCCAAACTCTGAACTATATCTGATAGTTTCTTGATGTTTTAAGTTTTGTTCTACTGAACTCAAAAAAGATTTTCTGTTTTGTCAACACAGGTTTATATCTTCAGTCTCCAATATATTGAACTAGATATTTTTATGTTTTATTTTTTATGTTCAGCCATAAGAATATTTTCTTTATTTGGCAGGCACAGGCGCACCACACATTTTAACTAGTAATTAAATGTAAACACTATAAGCCATTGAATGTAAAATTACTCTCAAGTCTCCTATTTAATATTTTTTCAAGCTTTTGTTCACTGAATGAGTTCACATTGTCCGGTAGCATACTTTTATTTGCAGGCCACACAAAATACAACAGTTTCACAATAAAGTTAGAATTCAAATAATATTTTTGGAAAATCAAAAATAAGACAGACTCTTAATCACTCCCTTGATATGCATTTCTTGATCAAATGCTTCTTCATTTCATCAAGATTATTACTTTTTTAAAAATATCTGAACTGGCAAATTATAATTGCCCTTCAAACCACAGTTGCAAACTTGCTCAAATTCACTGTGCCAAATTGGTTTTGATCAGGGGAGAAAATAGCTGATTAAGCTGCACAGATGAGGAACAAAAAGGTGAGGCAGTATAGGAAAAACAACTCAATCCCTTTATCCTTCACTTTGGACATAACCTTAGCTTGGAGAGTGTGTTAATTGCACCACATGTGATTTAATCGTAGGAAACTTTCTTCCCTGTCTTTCCCATCTGACAGTTATGACAGCATCTGTTGCCTTCCCACATGCTGCCTACAGTTCCAACAAAAAGAGCGACTATGGCAACATTATCATGGACCTGATAATGTCATCAGAAACAAAAAACAGAAGGGCTGTCTTACATAAAGCCATTCCTGTCCGAACTGTCAAGGAAGTACTAGCAACAGCAAATCATATGCTGGTACCACTTCATTTTGTGTAAAGGAAAGAAAATCCAGGTAAACAAGAAGGTAATGTAGTACATACATGTAATGTACAGAAATTTGGAGGACTTCACGGATACTTTTATGTCATTTTCTTGACAGCACTGGGGAAATGGTGTGTGTAACAGTCTTCTTGCAGAATGTTTTTTTCTACCTGCGCCGTCTAGCCTAACATCCATTCATGTCATCCATGGTCTAATTTGACCTGAGCTGCTTAACTTTCCAAAATCAGTCACGATCACATGCTGAAGACTACAAAATACATGCTGCAGACAGATAAAATACATCCTCTACAAAAGAGAGCTTGAGAAAAGCTGCTGAATCAAAGGTTTGTTAGCATACGCTCTATAAAGGTAAAAATTTTATTTAAAAGGTAAACAAAGTCTGAAAGTATTAGACTCTACAATAGTATGCCCCAAATCAAATAATTATAGGAAAGAAACAAATGTTTCTAGAAAAATAGGAAATAGTCTCATTCGTTCCCTCCCTGTGAGACACCTTCAATTATTTTGTTCACATAAATACATCACAGCCTGCTTTCTTTCACTCCATGCATTCTTGTTAAATTCTAGCAAACCTATTTCTACTTCTTATAAGATAAAATGCCTGATGCTTTGAACAAGAATTATAATGGACATAGCACAATAGCATGAAATGTGACAATGAGCTTCATGCTAGGCAGAGATCTGAACAAATCCTACTTGCTCAATCAGAAGAGGCTGATTATTATTTTAACTCTTTTTGTTTAATTTTTTTAGGAATACCATCAGATCCCCAAAAATTCCCATTGTTCCTTGCAAAAGTTTGTAAGGATCAGTGTTTAGGTTTTAATTCCATATATTTGATATACAATACAGTATCAATATAATGGCTGAATACTACTATATGCCAAAACTCAAAGCCTCATACTGTATTTAAGGGGAATGCCTAGCTCTGTATCAAAACAGGCGAAAAAGAACTTAGAATAGCAGATGAACTTTAGCAATTATAATCAAAGCAACCCAGAAATAGGTTTTTTTCCCCTTTCCCAGGCTTGTTGACTACACACAGTATGGGGAACAAATTACTCAACTTTATAAGTCAAAAAATGTTCTCATGGTTTCTAAGCGTAAGAGGATTTTGGTTAGCCTAGCCAACTTATAAGATGAGGGGGAAAAAAATCGGTCAGAGGCCAACTTCCAGAAGGTTTAAGTCAAAGGCAGAGCAAGTGTATGTTCTAATTGGCTCGGGAAGTAAAATATGCTGATGGAACCACCACCATATCCTCTGCATGTTGACAGAAGAGTGAAAAAGATTGCTGGGAATTTAATGCACCCTTTGCCATAAAATAAAAACCAACACCCACACTAATTTTTCTGATGCTGATGCTATCTTACTGATACAAAAAATATTTGGGCGTATTTTAACATGTCTGATTTCACTACTTTCCATTACTATACACTTAATGAATAGCAACTTGCAGTAAACAAATACTACTGAGAATACTATATTTTAAGCAACAACATGTACATATATATTTGATTGTATTCTGTAGGATTCTAAAGACAATAATTTTATTTATTTATTTATTTGTTCAATTTACATTGTTGCTTATTTCACAAAATGTAGGTCTGGGTGGCATACAACAAAGATCAAAGAATCAATGAATATTTGAAATAATTATATTAAAAGCAAGTTAAAAACAATAACAGGTTATTAATATTGGAGCCATCTTACTAGTCTTGCAGTCCCTAATGTGCCCTGATCTGATGGTATTAGTAAGTCTTGAGGGAGCCCTGGCATCTTGGGGGGGGGAGAATATACCCACAATATGGGCACCGTAGCAAAGGCCAGTTACTCCTTCCTAGAGAACAGAACCCATAGGTTATTCTCTCTGTTGGATTTGGTGGGATGGACAGATCAAATCAGGCAGAGTCAGTCTATCAAATAAACCAGTTCCATGCCATATAGGGCTTTAAAAGTGAAAAGCATCACTTTAAACTGGACTTGAAAACAAGCCAGTAGTCAGTGCAGCATGTGTCCTCCTGGAAACACACATAATTTCTTGCACCACTATATTCTACACAAGCTGAAGTTTCCTGCTATTTTCAAGAACTACTCCTTACATACAGTAAGACCAACTGTCCAATATGTTTGAGAATTCTTAGTAAAGATTATTTCTACATATCTATATATATGATTTTCAAACTCAACTTGTACTGTTTTATAGAGCTCAATACTTTTTTAAAAAAATGTATAAAACCTCACATAGACACGTTATCTCTTTGCTACTTATTAAAGCAGTCATGAGTTTTAAAATAATTCAGAAAAATCTAATTCTGAAAAAAAAATTGCTAATCAGTTGCCGTTAAACACACAACTGTTTTAGTAAGTTTGCTCATTAAAGTAGTCACACAAAAGCCTAAAAATGGACATAGTTGCTTTTACGTAACTATTTACTTTTAGTTCCAATTTTCTTCTTCTAAATCAGTTTCAAGCATAAAATCTTACTATTTAATGAAGTCAGTTAGAAGCAGAGCTGTTATATTTATTGAATGTTTCACTATTCTTGTCTGCTATTTTATGCTGTTTTTGTTACTTATTTTTAATCATTGGTTATATTTTATTTTGCTCTTATTTTGTTTTAATTGTTAACTGTCCATTATTATTTATATAAGGTAAGAAGCCCTGGAGGTGAAGTGCTTAATTGCAGTATTGCAGAAAAACTCTGCCCACAGCCTGGAGTGTGATCCTGATGGGGAGGTTGACTCAGCCTTCCATCCTTCTGAGGTTGGTAAAGTGGGGACCCAGATTGTTGGGAGCAATATGCTCGCATTGTAAACTGTAGTATATCCATATAAGGGCATCAAAAAAACCTCATAGCTTTGGCAGGAAGAAAACAGAGAGCGGGAAAATCCTGCACTCTGATTGGGTAAGACGCACCGGGCTAAAAGTATAAAGAGCTGTCTCCCTGCTTGTTTGTATCTTGCTCGGAGTGACTGGTAATTGTTAACAGAATAAAGAAGACTGTTCTTTCTTAAACAAACGCCTCTGTCTCCTCATTCCCACAATAAAACACTGGCGACGAGTATGGGATCCAGAGAGAATTGAAGGCGTTCAACCAGAACAAGCTCCAGAAGATCAACGGGAGAATGGCAGCCCATGCCCCCCCAGCACCATTCGATCCCAGCACCAAGGACTGGGAATTGTTTATGGTCAGATTCCGTTGTTTCTTAGTAGCGAATGACCTAGGAGAGCTAAGTGACAAGCGGAAGCGGGCTATGTTCATAGGCTACTGCAGGAAGAGAGTGCTTCGCCTTGCAAAAGCCCTTGTATCTCCCGTTCCTGTTGATTCAGTGCCGTGGACAAGACTGCAAGCAATGTTAAAGGAACATTTCGAGCTGACCCCTTCTTGAACGGTGCTGAGGCACCAGTTCAACGAACGAAGCCAGAGGGAAGGAGAATTGGTGAATGACTACATTGCTGAACTACGCGTGGCTGCTGAGCAATACGAATTCAACGACTTGGAGGATCGGCTAACTGATCGGCTAGTATGCGGGGTGAGAGACCTCAACCTCCAGCAGAAATTGTTGGCAAAGCCAAGTCTGACATGGGCAATGGCTGTAGGCATTGCAAGGGCTGCCGAGTGCTCACAGAAATCAGCGGCATCGATCAGACACCAGCTGAAAACTGCGCGAAGCGAAAGCCCACCAAAACCAAAAAAGGCGGGAAGCATGCACAAACTAAGTGAGGACAGCAGCAATGACCAGAGCAGAGAGGAAGAAATCCATCGCACTGATTCCAAACAACCAGCGAAGTGTTGGAAAGAAGGTGTCTGTTCTGGATGCGGGGGAAGGCATTCACATGCAGAATGCAGATTCAAAGACACAATATGCTGACGTTGTGAGAAGAAGGGACACCTGGTGCGTGTGTGTTGTGCAAGCATGCCAGCAGCCCTATCCGACAAACACACTGCTAAGTCAAGAGAGACTGAAGGAGACTCCAACAGGAAAAATAATAGTTGGAGGTTCAACCAAAAGACAAATCATATCTGCGTCTGCCTGAACAACAAGCAAGGCGCTAAGAAAATAAGGGTGACAATCAGCATCGAGGGAGTTCTATGCAAGATAGAAGTAGACACAGGATCAGCCCTGACCATAATTGCGTGGAGAATATTGCAACACATGTTACCATGCATACAGAAGAAACACCTGAAGCCACAGACATTAATCATAAACGACTACCAGGGGAAGCAAATCCCTGTCGTGAGAAGAAAGACTGTTCAAGTGGAATTCAAGAAGTTCAAGGGGACGCTAGAGCTGACTGTCGTTGAAGGAGCCCTGCCCAGCTTATTGGGGCTCGAATGGTTCCAAGCCCTGGGGCTGCACATCAAGGGAGTGAACAAGATCAGTCCAGCAGTACCAACAGAGAGAGTCGACAGACTGTTGAAAGAATTTGCAGAACTGTTTGCCGATGGGTTGGGAAAGTATAGGGGGAACCCAATTTCATTTAACCTAGACCCTAACATCGCCCCAATTCGATTTAAGCCCAGGCGGGTTCCCTTTGCTCTTAAGAGCAAAATAGACAAACAAATTGATAAATTGCTGCAACAGGGCATCTTGGAACCAGTAGATCACGCGACCTGGGAGACCCCAATAGTGACCCCCGTCAAGCCAGATGGTTCTGTCCATTTATGT
>JANHFJ010010112.1:171485-181758 GCA_032468195.1 Cerberus rynchops
TGGATATTTACCTTATCTCAAGGTCACTGTTTGAAGAACTAACGGACTTTTATGGCGGCACCTGCAGATGTCCCGTGATCTGGTGGAGAACTTTGCATTGGATGAGCTTGCCGGACATTGGTGGGAGGGATTTAGATATTTCTTTGGTATAGAGAGTTTCCCGCGGATTTTGTCAGACCTTGCTTACACTTTTCTGTAATCAGTCATGCTTTAGTAAAATTTTACCTGTGTTCCTAAACAATGGATTCAGGGTGTTTATTTCTTAAAGTTTGATCGAGACAGAGCTGACAGTAGAAGTCAAATTCACTATTATGAGTTGAACAAGAACAGTGTTCTTGTTCTGTGCACTAACAGGGTAAGGGCATAGCAGAGCCACCAGAAATGAATAAATGGTGTAAATCCTTGGGGCAAAGATCTTTCTTCATCTGAAGTAACTTTTAAGCATGTGATAAATCAGAATGAAGGGCCCTTGTCAATGCAATTACAAAAGGCTTCTGTCTGGTGCCCAGTTTGGAGGAAGCTCAATGATTTATCAACTCCCTTTTCGAAAATATCGTGGCAGAACTGCAGACATAGGAGGTTGCTGTGGAATTGCTGGAGACAAGAGACACCATAGTCATAGAGGAGATGCGAATGACTTTCCACACAGGGCTTGCAGAGGAGGAGGAAGAGAAGGAGGAAGTGATGCAATATTTTGTACAATTGTTCATATTGTTCATATAGTCCAAATGGAAAAATCAACACATAGGATACACATATGAATAGGATTCAGGGATCCTCCAACTTTGCAGAAATTCTGGTCAAATTGTTGAGAAAAATGATCTAAGCATTTTTAAATTTCCCAAACAGTCCAAAGTTACCAAGTGCACAATACAGAGAGCCATGGCAATGAAATTTGGGTGAATATGAGATGGAATGGTACACATCTGCTAGAAGCTCAAAAATTATCACTTGCCTATGATATTTTGATTGATTTATTCATTCTCTTTTCCTAATCTTTTTGGCTTTACTTTCCCCTTTAATCGTAACTATTATAATTATACTGACTGGTACACACAATCATGCAGTGGTTGGTTTCATCAGAATTATAATTATCTGGCTTTACACAACTTGGTAGATATCATGGTTAGATGCATGTATGTCATGCTAAGCTAAAACCAACTCGATTATATTTAGGCCTACATCATGGATTCCAACTTTAAGTTTGTCATGGGAACAGTCAAACACCCATATCCAAATGGAAATATGCTAATTGTATCAAATACGATATTGTTCTAAGCTTGAAAAAAAACCACCACACTCTAAGATCTAAGGACACTGGCAATCAAATCGCAGCTGGCTGACCAGGAAAAAACAGTTCTTCTTACTTAAAGATGGTTGATGGGTGATGATGTCATCTGAACGAAAATGGAGTGGAGGTGGAGTCAACAAATCTATGCATCAACAAGCAGCAAAGCAAAAAGGAACTATTTTTTTTCCCAAGGTCTGGCTGCTAAATTTATGGCATGCATCTGGAAAGAGCAGCTGGGGATGGAATTTGTGAATTCATCAGGCAGAGGAAGGACATGTCTCTACATTTCACAGGAAGGCAAAGGAAGAAAGATCTGAATGTGTCTGAGTGTGCATGCACAAACAGAAATGGTTTATTTTTCTGGGGATGGGACAGGGGCAAATGGCTCAAGCCCCCTGTGTTTTGAATAAGTTATTCACCTCTTTCAAGAGGCGGCTTCTAGGAAGGGAAACCTGAACACAAACAGAAGATTACTCCTTTCAAAGGCAGCAACACTTCCTCTCGTTCTTAGAGATGCTGAAGACGTGTTCCTAAAGTATTTCTCACAATGATAGCCTTCAAACATAGCCTTGACCTGTGACTCCCTCTACTCCAGGCCCCAAAACGCTTCATCACTTGAATGAGAAAACTGCCAGCCCTGGTACCAGATTATCACAGTTGGCCTTTTTAAGCATTTCTTGACAACTCAAAGCCTTTAGTTTTTGAAGGCTCTAGGTTTTATGCAGATATATCCAAGAGTAGGATCCTTTTATTTTTCTGCCATATTTTCCTTCACTCGGTTTTTATAATTTTTATTAAAGACACTTCCCAACAGAACAAAAACAATTCAAATGTTGAACAGAAGAGAAAAAGAAATAGAAGAAAAGAGAAACGTAATAAAATGGCTTCCAATCTCCTGAACCGCAGTTATAACTGCATTTATATTTTTAACGTACCTTAATTTCCTTCTTTCCATAATTTCCTCTTTCTAATTGTTAAATCCACAAATCACTAGTTCGTTTTTTTCCAGCAAGATGAATATTATCTGCACAAGTTGCAACTTTGTTTAATTTCTGTTTACTTAGGCAAAACTGGTCGAGAAGGCAAGCTCATTAATCAAGAAAGTTGAAGGCTAAATGAAGAGTTTAGCTATCCAAAAGCCAAGATTTTGCTTTAGATGTGGCATTAAGCTATTACTAAGGTTTCTTCTCCACTCTTTTCTGAGATACCTTAACTGGTCTTATGATGATAAGTGCATTAAAGAAAAGAGAAGCAGATGCCAAGAGATGCTTCTGCTAAAATCCCATCTCTGCTTTGGCTTTGTGCTGCCTGTTTGTCACAACGATCCGATAGGTTACTAGATTTACATCTATAACAAAAAGACAATGTTGATGTGTCTTCTCCATTCTTAGCAAAACTTGGATCGCACGAATGTTGGAAATAGGCAGAACTCTTAATGAAATCCAGGAGACCGACTCTTGCCAACCTTTTCCAATTTCTGCCTCTCACCACCCAGAGCTAAAGGAACAGCATCACAACAAAAAGGAAGGAGTTGTGTCTTTCTGTAATTTTGGCTCTGCATCCCGACTTATCCCTCTTCGTTTCCTTCCATTTCTACCAAACAGCTGCTACATTTCATGGACACACAGCATTGTGAAAGCAGTGGTTTGTGGCTGATCTAGAAAAACAAGCAAACTCCCCCAAATACAAACATTTATTTCTCAGTATTAGGCAGGACTAAGCTAAGATAGCAGACCCATTAAACTTAAACTGTTGGCACTAGCCAGTGCAAAACCAATGGCAAATAATGATGCAAAGGTTAGTTTTAAAGCAGGTTTACTGTGCAGTCAGAGATAGCTTTTCACATGATCTGTGTATGGTGGTGCAGAAAAAGAGAGACTATGCTTTGACATCCTTTTGCCATTAGCATTAAGTCCAAATTGGAAAAAAAAATATTTTTGTTATTCCATTTTGTAACAGCTGGAATATAATTCTGCATTTGTTTATTCTTCCATGCAAAAATGACAGTACTTCTGGACAAACTATTCTGGTTTTTGTTTTTGAAGGAGCATATTCTGAATCCTGGCTGATTCAGGACAAAATAGGACTACTGCAAAACACAACAGAAATGTTGGCGTCCCACTGGAACCCAAGCTTTGCTGCAGTACATGGGGACAACAACCAATGTAAGAAATGATAGCATTTCTTCAGTCAAACTTTACAGCATACTCATGATGAAGTTCATTTAGTAAGCACAAAATGATGGATATCAGTTGGAAAAATAAACATAAAGCCTAGAAAATGAGAACAAAGAGCCAGGGCGATGCAGTGGTTAGATTGCAGTACTGCAGACTAATTCTGTTGACTGCCAGCAGTTCAATTCTTTCCAGTTTAAGGTTGGCTCAGCCTTTTCGTCCTTTGAAATGAGGACCCAGATTATTGGGGGCAATATGCTGATTCTATAAACCACTTAGAGAGGGCTGTAAAATACTATGGAGTGGTATAAAAATCTAAGTGCTATTGCTATCCACTTTAGAAGAGCTCACAAGTTGTAGGTACTATATTATTTTATTGCAATGTCTCTATCATTGATATTTCAAACAGCAATATGAGTAGGGTTAATAATAAGCAAGTTATCCTTCCTCTGTTCTACTGATCTAAGTGTTCACACACATGTGAATATTAGATAAAGCAATCCAAGAACTGAACCCAAGAATTCCTGATTCAAGGTTTATTGAGATGTGTTGAAAAGTTGCTGCTAATGTCTTCTGTAGCTCAGAATGCTGTTTCTGAAGTTTGAAATTGTGTTATATATCAGACACAATGTGATTCACATCTGTAAAGGCACATTTGTACACTCAGAGTGCAAGCATATGTGATGCTAATATAAGAGCTTACGGGTTTTTCTGATTCACCAAGCAAAGCTTTCATTTCTAGTATAAATGAAATGAGCTGAAGTCTGAGATCAAAAAGGACTCACCCTTTGCAGACTCTATCACTTTCTCATATCCTCTTTTTCCCTTTGTTCATAATCTTTTAGAGAAAGGATCCATAAATGGATTACTTGCTTTTAAAATGAATCCCAAAGCAATGTGCAGGCTACGTGTTACTCACCCATGCTTTATGCATTCATTGATTGCCTTAAACTAGGTGCTTGGAACTTCAGCACCCTAACGAATCTAGGCAATGGTGAGACACTATTACCCAAAACATCTGAAGAGCACAAGTTGTCTTCCTTGAAGATTTAGGTATGGTAATGACTTCTCTCAAGCAGCCATCTGCCATGTTTCATTTCAAACCACAGAAGATTTTAGATGCTCTTCAAAGGTAGAGACAATTTCTATAATCTGATATCAATGCTACTGCAGAATGGAAGAGAATGACCAGATCAAGGTCTCCTAGAAAAGATGCAGTTGGTGTGTTGGTCTAAGAAGAAAAAGTGATATAACTTACTGGGAAGTTCACAAGAGGAGCAACAGCTGTCATTCACTCTTGTGCTCTAACAGCAGGTGACTAAGGGATATTGTCTCTGATATAGATAACAATATGCAGTCATCAGACTTTTAGTCATAGTCCTGTTCTTTTTACAACTATCTAAGTTAGTGGCAATCATATCTGATAATTGTGAGTTGTATGTTCTTGTATGAAAATGGGTACTTCAAGTTCTAACAGTGTGTGTGTGTGAGAGAGAGAGAGTGAGTGTGGGGGGAGGGAAAGGGAGAGAGAGAGAGAGTCTACATTTTTCATATGATACATTATTATACATTTCTTTATCTTATTCTCTTGACTCTGTGGAAGAAGAGAAGGCTGTGCTGGAAGATGGGCTTAAATGTGTCATACATTTGGAGTCATTGCATTGCCACAAGAGACCCAAGTCCAGCCCCCCATGAATTCCATTGACCCTTATCTAGCGCAACTTAGCTTTTACTATTAGTTGACTAGATTCTTGTACAGAGGCAGCAATAATAAACTCTTCTATGTGTTGAACTCAACAAATGCCTGTTATTTGCATCTGACAGACTTTCCTCTTTCCCAAGAGAAAAAAGTCTCCAACACCAACATCTTTCCTTGTATGTAGGATGAGCGAGTCCTTTTTGTATACTGATTTTTTTTCCCTGGGTGATACAACTTTCTTTTTTCTTTACTTTAGTGACCAGAACTTCACAAAGAAGAAGACATGAATCTGCAAACTCAGTGATGGATGTAAATAAAGAGCTACTGGTTTGAAAAAAAGAGAAATACATTTCTAAGCTTAGGATAATTTATGGAATCTTAAGGCTCACCCTGCATTTGGGGACAGAGTAAGGTTGCTTCCTCTGAGACTCTGGGTCAGGTTTATGAGCATTTGGGAAGGATTTCCATGAGAAATCCACATGAGAAAAGTATGTATAAGAAAGGAGCTATAGCAATTGACCTATTGTGTGGCCCATTAAAATATGTCATTTACAAGGATAAAGATTGGCTCACATGACTGTGTGGTAAACCAGCTGGTATTCTTTATTCCAGGGATCTCTAAAGCTGGCAACTTTAAGACTTGTGACTTCAACTCCCAGAATTCCTCAGCCAGCCATGCTGGGGAATTCTGGGAGTTGAAATCCACAAGTCTTAAAGTTGCCAAGTTTGGAGATCCCAGCTTTACTTCGTTGTCTGGTTAACTGTCAACTTTTTCTGAGTTTTGGGGTAGACTCTTCTTGATTACAAACATGAAAGCTTCATTTCCAAAGGGAGAGGACTGCTGGGGCTTAGCTGAAAGGAGCTCCCTTCTCAAAGCATCCAGCTGCAAGGGGAAGTATTTGCAGTACATGTTCTGGGGAGATCTAGCAACAAGTAGTATATACCATCTAGGCCAGGAATCAACCCACAAAGCCCACATAACTCCCCTGCCTAGAACAAAGGCTGTCCTGTTTTCCATAGCTCAAAAACAATTTCCTTTGGAACTGGGAGGCCCACCACCCCACCCACCTTGTTTTCTGATGAGGTTAGATGGTGGACTTCTTTCTCCTAGCTTAAAAGCCCTCTTTGTCTCCTGGAGTGGGAGTGGAGACCATTAGTTCATTGCATTATCAGGGCTGTGGTTGTCGGTGAGGAACCCTTTTTAAACAGCAGGTGTTTTTTGCCAGCATTTGCTTGGAACAAAAAGTATCTAACCATGGCTTGTTTCACACAGCTGCTAACACTTTAGCCACCCCGTTAGTATTTTATAAATTGAGACTTCATGTTTCTTGAGAGACAAGTAAGAAGTTCTAAAATAGAACATCCCAGGCCCAATCAGCAGTTCTGAGTTCAAACTATTCCTTGACAAGATTTCCTCCTATCTTTTTTTCATAGTAATAAAGGCATACTAAATGGGAATGGGGGTTTGTTAAGAACAATCACCATCCCAGATGAAAAAATGACTATCTCTGGTAAACAGAAATGTTTACACTGTACAAAACAGATGGTGCTTGTATTTCCTAAAAAGGATGAGTTACAAGTTTGCTTACACATTTCCCCTTGGGATTTAACCAAAGATGGAGGGGGCCTAGGGAGGGTGCAAACTTAATTTTTAAGCCATATTTGTTCTCAGGAAGTCTTTAAAAGCAGTCCTCCAAAGAAAGATAGATGAGTCCATTGTTCCTCCTTGTAGACTATGCCTTCAGAAGATGCCTTATGATTTTGATTCCATTTGTTATCCTGGCTTTATATGAAGCATGGATTGGTCCTTCAGAAGAACCCCAAAACTGTAAGTAAAAAATAAACTGAAAGGGAATGCTGATGTTATTTCAAAAACAGTTTGTAAAATAATACCAGCAACAATAAACAAAACCATTTATTTACAGCTTCATAGAACCCATATAAACACGGTAATTATGGCCAGGTATAGAGGGTGGTGCTGAAGGAACAGCTCCTTGTCACCTGGGCAAAGTTTGGATAGGTATACAAGCCAAAAAGTAAGGTAAATTCAAAAACTTTGTGTGCGTGCATGCACACATGTTACAGAAAAGAACTGAATATTTAACTGATGATTAACAATCAAAATAGAAATAATCCACTACTTTCAGACTCAACTCTTCTTAATTACAGAGAACACAACTCTTAGAACAGATTCATGAGTTCAAACTAAAAGAGTTAAATCTCTTTAAAAAGCACAGTTCCCATTTTCACCATACTTTATATGCTCTGTCTAAAGATGCACACCACATTACAACTAAGTGTTATAATTTGATTCAAACAGCATGGCAAGGCGATGGCTACTTTCCTACTTTTCAATCACACGCACTACACTACTACAATTTAGTCTAGACAACAGGTTTGTGCAAACTAGTCATTGAGTCCAACAGATATTATAAGAAGCAACAACATAAAAGGATGCTCATAGGGTGCTGAAAAATCTCCATAATTAAAAAAACAATCTCCATAATTCCAACCATATCCAGGCAGGATGAAAAAGTTCTCAAGCTGAGACTATCGATGTCCTTCAGAAATCTTGAACTCCAAAGTACATCTTCACCATTACTGATTATGCAGAAAAAGATGAGGAGAATTAATGGGAGAATTGAAAAGAAAAAGTGAAAAAATCTTTTCCGTGTGGCACTATTCTCATCTGCACATAACTGAGGCAGAGTCTATCCCATATTCTGCTTAACCCATTTCACAAGTCTGTTTGTTTATTTATTTATTGGCTCATTTTATTCTGCAAATTCAATGCTGGCAACTCTAAGTTAAAATTTATGCTTCAGCATGCCATATAAACCAGGGTTATAAAGTAAACCATGAATTTAAAAAACCATGTCTCAGAACAACATGCAACAGTTTCCTAGTTAGTGATGAAAAGAAAAAGGCACAGGTGGCTAGCAATGGGAATTTATTTAATCTTGACTTTATTAGTTTAAAAACCACTTGACTGCAAATGACTCCAGGAAGCTTACACTTAGGAAGCAGGAACAATAAAAATAAAGAGACTTTCAACATCCAGAATGCAACTCTGTATGTCTGACAAACCATCCCATAGGGGCTCATCACCACCCTCTGGGAGAACAGGCAAGCCGGAGACCCTATGTCAGTAATGACGAACCTTGCAAAGACCAAGTGCCCAAACTGCAAGCCTCTCCTGTGCATGTGTAAAGCTGAACACCAGCTGGCTGACAGGAAGCAGAGCATCCCAACACCAGCAGCTCTGCAAGAGGTGTGATCTTTTTCTTTCGTGAGCTTCTGGTGAGCTTCTGTTTCGTCATGTGCAGGGAAACTTCTGTTTCCCTGTATACAACGGCGAGAAACACAATGGAGAAATGCGGTGGAGCTAAGCTGGGGTGACTGCACATGTGCCCACAGAGTGGGCTTGGAGTGCCACCTCTGGCATAAGTGCCATAGATTCTCCACCACTGCCCTAAATCATTCCAGACAAATGACTGTCTTCTTAAAAGCCTCCAATGATGGAGCATCCACAAATTCTGAAGGCAAACCATTCCACTGGTTAATTGTTCTCACTGTTAGGAAATTCCTCTTTAGTTCTAGGCTGGTTCTGTCCTTGATTAGTTTCTATCCTTTGCTTCTTGTCCTGCCTTCATGTGCTTTGGAAAATAGGTTGACCCTATTCTTCCTTGCGGCAGCCCCTCAAATATTGGAACGCTGCTGTCATGTCACACCTAGTCCGTCTTTTCACTAGACTAGATATACCCAAATCCTGTAACTGTTTTAGCCTCCAGCCCTCTAATTCTAAAACTATCCAGACATCAATCATTGTTAAGTTTAGAGATAACTCCAGCTATATCCATCCAGTGCTGTGCAAAATAAATGCAATCTTTAGCTCTACGTGTGTTTGGATAAGCCCATTTCTACTATGGACCCTCTGGGATGGGATAAGCTTGAACTTTCACACAAGGAGTTAATACATTTTGCAACATTCCCTCTCAAGGAAAGCCTATTGGCAATGAGCTCCCGCAGTGGGCTTACACTCAACAAAGAGTGCAATTTGGACAGAAACCAAAGATTTCCATTGTCTGAACATAAACAGCTTATGATAGTATAAACTCCCACTGCCTTGATCCCATGGGAGATCAATGTCTGTGGGATTTTAACTCTAACATTCCACCAGCATACATAAGGGGAAGCAAAGTTGCAGACCCAATGGGACACATTCCGTTCAGCTCCATCCTTGTGGGAATTATGGAGAGGCCACTGCAGGAACTGGGAGTGAGGACTTCATAACAACTGCCATTCCTCGATCAGCTGAAGAAGAATGCAAGAAACTGCCATCTGTACACTAGCATATTCTGTTGATTTCTCCTCTCATGCAACCACCCCTCAAACCCAAAACCTCTGCTGCCAAGTTCTTGAGACCATGAGATACCAGATTAAAAATCTAAACTATCCACAGTAGACATCTGAAACCATAATTCATTCACTTCTGGTGTTATGTGTTATGTGTTACTTGAGAACTATAAAGATCCCATGGATCAAATGGTTGGTTTCACACAGCATGTTTGAGTGGGCTAATATTGGGTTAATTTGCAGTTCTACACATGAGGGGAAACAAGCTGTTTTCTTAGCATACAGTGAATCATAGCAACATTTTAATTCCCAGTATTAAACAAAACTGTGTCTTTTCAATTTCAGTCTCCTAGCTATAGTCCTTAGAACAAGAATGTTAAAGACAAGTTTTGCTAAAGAGGACAACCAAGTCGAAGAGCCCGCATACCTTGCGGATAAGACTTACTTTGAAAAAAATGAAGTAGGAGAATAATGTAGGTGTAGGTAAACAACTACCCCATTTTAAAACACAGATAATCCTTGCTTAATGACCAAGGGTTTAGTAATTGTTTGAAGTTACAACCGACTTCACAAAAAATGCTTACAGCCTAGTTCTGGAGTTCTGATGGTGGCAGGTAGCCTCTTGGTCATATAACTGCATTTTGAGCACTTGGCAACCTCCTCACCTTTATGGCCAGGTATAGCATTCCACGTTGGCCAGTTTTCAGCAAAAACACCCATGCATTGACTTGCTTAATGACTGAAGCATTCAGT
>JANHFJ010010123.1:34820-47834 GCA_032468195.1 Cerberus rynchops
AACTTCTAATCTCACACACTTCTTGCCCTGACTTGAAGCAGAAGGCACCAGCCTGAAGATGGCGAGTGGGATCTTGCTGAAACGTTGCAAAAAGACTCTGAAACTTACACGGGAAAAGACCCTAATAGACCTAGACCTGCATACCTACACCCGTGAAAATCTACGAAAACAAATATATATATATATGGTATTTTTAAAAATTCAGGGAGGCCAATATAGATCTATTTCGAGCTCATTTGCTCTCTTCAGTTGGTCATATAGCAACATTTATATATAATATATGTATATAAAGGAAATACTGTGTATAGTTGATTCCTTAGAGCAGCCTTTTCCAATCTGGTATCTTTCAGGTAAATTGGACTTCAGGTCCCAACAGCTATTGCTTATGCTAATAAGACATATGGAAATTACGGCTTAATAGGAAACATATGGACCCACACATGCTGCCTTTTAAAAAAACGTTTTAAATGAATGCACTGCTGGAGGTACACTGATTTAATATTTTTTGTTGAAAGCCACTTGAGAAATACTGCTAATAAATTCTTTACCAATTGTCTACATATTTAATTATCCCTTTCATAAATATGGAAATAAAAAGTATGATTAATCAAACATATTTCCTAGAATATCCTGTATAACTATGAGGCATTGATAAGGAAATGAGATTAATGTTGCACCAAAAAAAAAAGACTTTAAAAAAAATAAAAGATTCAATCGCTGGAATAAATTTTCCCGCCGAAATACACTGTCGAGTAGAATAGTAAAAGATGGTGTCGAATGGTTTGTGGATGTGATTCTGCGTTCAGACTGCCTTCCAGAAAACGTCCAATTGTCCTGTGAACAGAATACCTCCCATTTTCTCTGCAGCCTGACCTAGGAAAACAGTTCGGTTTGCTGCGTCTCTTGTCACCGTGGCAACCCCGGGGTGCATTCTATTTCTATGACAACATGAGGGACTCGGCGTTCCCATTGCCTTGGCAACTTGAGCCAGGTCTCTTACACACCTCCTCCGTTCTAAAAGGCATCGAAGAAGGATCAACAGTCACTGACACCGGATTAGTTGGGACACAAATATGCATGCACTTCTCTTGTTCTGCGTGTAGCGAGAAGCCTTGCTAAACTAGCATTGGTTTCCCTCTTCGGGCTTGGCCCGGTTTTGAGCGATGAGCGAGGGAAATGTGGAGAAGCCAAGCTTAAAGTTGGAAGCCGCAATCCAGGTTAGTGAAAGAGCATCTTTTTAATACCTTCCCTCGAATCCCTGCACCGCAGACAAATTCCTTGTGTGTCTAATCGCATTTGGCCAAATAAAGTGTTCTAACTGACTAATTTAAAAGTACAACAGGATTAACTAAGCTCACCCACTCCTACCTCTCAATATTCCATATTTTGTAAAGATTCTGCAGGTCAGTATCTTAAACTAGAGAGTAGTTAAGTTATTTGTAGTTTTGTATATTGTAAACAAAATTAATGTAGTTTGTCACTCGATTTACAGAAAAGGAGCAAAAGTATTTTTAGGTTAGTAGGCTAGTAGTAGTTAGTAGGCTTTATAAACCCACTCAATTTTGTGTATTCAATAAAGCATGATTAAGTAAATTAACCATAGGTTAATATATTATGTGAACACATTCTTATGTCTACTATTATGATCCAGAGCCAGCCATATTATAACACCTTATAATCTAAAGAGCACTGATATTTATTGCATAAGCTTTGCCAAAAGTTGCATGCCCTGATATTGTAAAATATAATTTCAATTACATTAGTAACAATTAGTATTTCTTTTTTCTTACATGGAGTAAAGTTGCCTTGGATCTTATGGAGTTGTCAATATTTGAAATACGCTAGAGGGCAGTAAAATTTAAGAATTGAGAATAAAGAACAAAAGAGTAGTGAATGCAAGAAAATTGTTTTCCAAGTAACCGAACAATTAACTGCAACATTCTTTTGTGCAAGTTTACCCAGGAAGCCCATTGTGTTTAATGGGACTCATTCCCAAATATGTATAGAAATTATTGCAGCTCTGAAGTGCAATTAAACTTTGCAATGATTTTTACTGAACTTAACTAGACTTCTCAGTGAACATCTGTAGAATTCAGATGCATACAATTCAAACTTCTCCTTTACTAGGTACAGTTCTATTGGGAATATAAAACTATATCACCACAGAGGAAACTAAACATATAGCCTCTCCTAGAATAATTTGCAAAACAAACAATAATCTTGCAGGTTACATTCTAATTTTAGTAGTATTCAAAAATTGTTTAGGAAGGCAGTTTTTGGATTCTTCACACATATTCCACTTTAAATAAATTGCAAGTCTCTATATATTGTTCAGAACATCACCTTATATCTTATACCTTATTTGTGTGATATTTATTGGTGGGTAGCACTTTCTTTCACTTTTTGTGAATGGACAGTGTTGGCTATTACTTTGACCTGATTTATTTTTTTTCCATAGCTGCCCCATTTGTGCCAACCTCTCCCACTGCAAAGGGAGCAGCTCTCTCCATGGTCCCTTTTCAGAGGCTCCGTGGTACAGCTGTAACTCATTACCAAGCTAATTTTTTTTAATCCATGCCTTTGCTGATAGGCAGCTTGACTGTTACAGTTATACAACTGGCATTTTTGCAACTCTTGCATTTTTTATATTCAAGCTCCGCATCTGTTATGTTAAAAGTCAGAAATGCTAAAATGATTTAGAATGAACAGTACAAATTGTTAAAAGTAGATGATTCCCTTACAAAACTATGTATTCCTCAGAGTTTTTTCCTGCAATTTTTACAACTTTAGCTATCATGTGCACTATGTTGTTAGTGCAATGTTTCTCAATTTCAGCAACTTTTAAGATGTATGGACTTCGACTCCCAGAATTCCCCAGTCAGGCTGTAGGATTTGAAATCCACACATCTTAAAGTTGCTGAGACTGAGAAACATTAGTGTATTGTAGTATTTAATTAGATCATAACCTTTGGGTTGTTTCTTTACAGTTATCTTTTACTCATATTTGAGAAAGATTAAAAGATCAAATAAGATGTTCAATCTGTCCTCATCCCATACCAAGAATGACACCCAGAAAATATACATTGATTTTACAGAAGGGTATATAATTAGAGTTCTTTTTCATGATAGGACAATAAGCAGATAATACATCTATGACTATGCATATGCATGCAAACACAATGAGTATATTTCTAATACAACATGCTTCTAAGTTTCTCAGGGATAGTATTGTGTCAGCCTATTGAGGCAAGCGAAATCTCCAGGTGCAAAAGCAAAATATAGCAGAGATCAGACCTGCTAACAAACTACACCTAGTTTGAGTCCAGATTTGCAATTACAACAAAACAAACAATATTGACAGAGAACTCTAGGATAGAGGGGTATCTGAGCAAGAAATCAATGAACTGTTGATTTTGCATATATCAAATCCTTCTCTTTAGCCTCTAAATACAAAATGCAACCACTTTTTCTCCTGCTCCAATTTGTTAATAAATTATGCCAGGCATTCAGTAACCATATGAACAGAATAAGGGCTATGTTTGTGTGCTAGTTACCAGAAGAAGATGCATTTCTTACCTTTGTCAGATGATGATTTTTGACTTGTGTTTAGGATTAAACTATAGTTATTAAACTATATTCAGTGAACGTCTGGTTTGCTATATTATTTCTTTCACACTGCATACAGAAAGGTTTTCCTAACTTTTCTCTTCTGATTTTTAGATTCTCATATTTTAAAAATCTTTTATACTGTCTATGACTCAGATACACAGTATGTACCTTTTTACACTGTACACCTTTTAGCTTTTTATCTTCTTTTTTTCCTAATAACTGTACCCTTAGGCTGGCCTATGATAATAAAAACCCAATTGGATTTGTTACCTTTATTCTTTTAAGGGAGGTAATAGAAATCCCCAAAACTGAGAGATCATTAGAGACAAAATTCAAAATTACATAAGCACATAAAGCACATTGTCACCAGCCTCTTGACTTTTTTTTTTTTTACTTTCCAGGAGAGACTTTTAAATACAGAAGTGGTTCTGTAGTGCTATTCTGTTTTATTTATTTATGTATTTTTAAACTTCAAGGGCAATAGAAATTATGATAGTGCCCTAAATATTCTTGCATTATAAATACAGTAGAGCTGCAGCAGTAGAAGTATCAATGTCATAACATCATTACAGTACACAGACAGACACCTGGATAGCTTTGGCAACAAGATGAGAAATGTTTCTATTCACTATAATCTGCTTAAATACCAAATCTCATTTTACTTCACAAGAGAGTCATAAATTGCTAGCATCTCCTGGGATAAATTAAAGTCTTCTTCTGTACTTGTCCAGAAATCCAAACTGGATTTCTTTGAGGGCCGGATCAGCATTGGAGTTTTCCTCCATGGGTCAGCCAGGGAGAGATGGGATGGACGCCCTCTACAGCACTTTACCAGCCAAAATGGGACACAGGGGGCTGCGCATGGCCATGCCCCATTTTTGGCCTGAATGGCCTCCTAGAGCACTTTGCCAGGCAAAAAAGGGTATAGGGGGGCCACACATGGCTACTATGCACCCCGTTTTCTGCCTAGAAAGCACTGCTGGCCAAAATGGGGTGCAGGAGTGTGTGTGGCCACACCACACCCTATTTTTTGCCTGGACAGCCTCCTAGAGTACTTTTCTGGCCAAAACAGGGGGCAGTGTAAGATGTTACTTGTTTTCTATCAAGATCAGGCACTTACTTGAGGCCACATAATTGTATTACAGTCCAATCTAGTCCTCCTGCAGCACTCTGCCAGCCAAAAACAGGCTACGCGGAGCCACACAGGACTTCCATGCAGCCCATTTTTGGCCGGCAGAGTGCTTCTGCAGGCCAGGGAGGCTGAAAATGAGCTTCGATGGGGCCTCCCGTGGCCTCTGTTTGGCCTGTTTTTGGCCGGCCGAGTGCTGCTGGAGGCTGGGGAGGCCGAAAACAGGCCATGCGGGGACCTCCAGCGGTCCATTTTGAGTGGCAAATGCACTGTGGGCCAGTCCTTTGATATTTCCAGGCTGGCCCCCTGGGGCCAGATTTAAGGCCTTGAGTTTGACACCCCTGGTCTAGAGCATCATTTTCAGTAGTGGTATATTGGTATAATTTCTTGATCGAATACAACAGAGAGAAGAATCTCATATGTCAGAACATTATTTCATTAGAGTCCAACATGTTATAGAAATTAATTCCTTTTCAAAAGCACAAAAACAACAGAGAAAAAAACATTAGTATATTTATATATACTTATACACTTTTAATACACTTATAATATGCATACAGTAATATACCAGACAATATATATCCTCACTGATTCTGTTTATGTGTAAAATAGAATAGCCTCAAGATTTACTATAAGCAAATGAGTGTATTTCTTTAAAAACAGTGTTCTTATATCTATTTATTTAGCTTAATTACCACAGATAAGAATGTTGCTATAATAAATACCAAGTGAATATCAACAAGGAACATGAACATTCTTCAGTATATTACATGTGTTTTGGCATACATAAAAAGTAAAAATATAAAAGATTCCTATAAAGCCAAAACAAAGCACAGAATTTATTTTACCTTGTAAAAATTTATAAATTGGTCAACTGGCATAGTGTGTAAAGCTAAATGAGTTTAAAACAACTCTTATCATTCATAGTACAAAAATTGTGGACTGAAGGGGCAAAATATTTAAAGCAAAAGACATCTTTAAAATCAGAGATAAATTCTGAATGTCTCATGTGATCCCTTAGACAATGTCTAAACTCATTCCTTTCAATGAGTTTAGACAAGCTGAATGCATACTAAACTGAGTGGGTAAAGCTGAGCTAAGATGCTGGGTCTACTCCCAGGCTTGCAAAGTTCCCCAGCCCCATCTCTTGCTAGCCATATATTAAATGTTGCTGACTGGGAAAAGTAAGACTGTGCAACTAAATTCCCATGAATCTTGAAGGTCAGATTGTGCAGCACTCCAGCAACCATAGATACCTAGAGACAGAGGGACCTCACACCTGTATACAGTATATCTTCACTCATAGGTATGGAGGAATGTTTCCAAGTAGTCCACCTTCCATCAATGGCTGATTTAAATCCAACATGTTTTTCAGCCTGGCTTTGATGTTTGAGTGTATTTCAGACCCTAGAAGATACAGTGCTTTATCCCGGAGCAAGTAGAGATGACAAAGCATTGACTGTGCGAGGGGAAGGAGAAAAGGCAGCACCTGTAACGATCCCAGCCAGAATTCGACAGATCATTACAGAAAGCTTATCTGATCCATCATCCTCAGGTACTGCCTTAAATTGGACATCCCTTTAGAAGATAATGTGTGTGGATTCAAATGCAGGGAAATGGCGGAGAGACTGAAACTCATAAAGTGATACTAGGAGTGGATTGACTTCATAACCGGATGTGTTCTGGATGTGTTGTTCCAATATCTCCCAGAATTTCCTCACAAAGAATGTGAAAAGAGAGTTAATCATCTATTCTTACCAGTAAAACATTTAGTTTCCTCTGGTTCCAAGGCAGAGCATCAGTTAAGTGGCTGTCGACTTGGAAAAGTGACTGGATCCATTTCTGCTCTGTCAGTCTCTATCATTCCTTAAAGGAACATAACTCATTTCTGTAATAACCCACAATTATCCTGATTGCACCAAGAGATGAGTAATAGTTCCTTTACTTGACCAACGAGGGAGTGTAGGAATTGGCCAACATTACATTTCAGTTCTGTTGCGGAAAGGACAAAACATGTTGACACTTCATATCCATCACATATTTTATAATCATTAGCAAAATAGTTTTAGTGCACAACTACTTCTCATTTATTTTTTTTACAGGAAGGCTAAAGGAGTTGTGATAAGAGGTTCTATGAAACTGGAAACAGCAAACTCTTTCAGGGGCTCTTTCAAGAAGAGTGTGTATTCAAAATAAGGAAGCAAGTCTTCATATACCATAGACCTGGAGGCTGGGTTGATATTTTTTTTACAGGCTTAGTTTTTCTTAGGTCCTCAATTTTGCAAATTTCAGAAACTATGTGAAAATGTCTATGGACATTTAACATCATTTCATGTGCATTTCTCTATAAGTATGCATCCTTGTGAACATATTTTCTACTATATTCATTTTCAAATTATTCTATATTCAAATTGTTCTATAAATTGGGGTTGCTTTAATGTAGTCTGTCTAATCAAGTTCTGATGCAACATATTTATCATCCATCTGTATTTATGTCAGATATGTGCTAAATCCAAAATGCCAGCAAATGATGTTAAGTTAATGTTCAGAGCTATTTACAGTTGGCATTACATTGCTAAGCCATATTCCTGCTTCCTAAAAACAAGAGTATACGGTATTTGTGTATATGCATAAAGCTACACCTCCAGCTAAAATAACAATACTGCATTGATTTCAAGGCACTAGTTAAATGACTTGCCATAATCTATTGATTGATGTTTCCAGATTTATCAAAAATAGACCTTCCAGCCAATATGCAAGAAGAAAACCGCTTATTGCAGAAGGAGCTTTCTCGTCTTGAGGATCTGTTGGCACACACTCGTGCAGAGAAGGATGAGTTGGCTAGCAAATATCAAGCTATTAGTGAAAGGGTAAGAATTAGATATGTAACTTAATAAACTAATTTTTGAATAAAGATCTATTGATAGAAGTGGGAACCTATATTCAAGTAATCATAAGTGTTTACTGGTTGTGAGCATATTTCATGTATAACCCACAGGGAGGGAGAGACACAAAGGCAGAAACATGTACAAAATATATATTGTGTGTATGTATGTGTCACTAGAAATTTCTGTATTTCAACATTTATTTAAAGGAGACAGTAATTTAAGTTCTGCCATGCCTGGTGTATTAATATGACTTCTAAATGAAAGTCTCATGGGTGGGGGAGCTATAATATTAAATGTGGTTAATAATTTAAATAGTATTTTAGATTTTAAGAAATCAGATTGCTGCAAATTTTAGTCTCTGATGGTGGTGTCTATTTAATAACTAATTTAGATCATTTGAAAGTGCAGGCTACAATATATATACGGGAAGTTTGCCGTATTTCTTCAGAACTTATAAAATAGTGCAGGACAAGAAATTAATTTAAGTTTTGTTTTAAGTAACCAGATAAATTTTAGGAAACACAAGAATATTAAAGAACATCTTTCTTTAAATTAATTTAGAGAAAAAAATAAACTGCTAATAAACTAGCATAAAGTCCTGAGGATTGAGTACTGTTTATATTTGCAATATTGTTCTCTGTTTTTGATAACAGATTGACACTGTATTTTTAAGCATTTGCATTAATTGATATAATGGATGTGACATATATTTATACAATTCTAAAACTATGTTTTCATTTGAATAATACCTTTGGCAGAGCTTCTTCATTTCTATGAATAAATGTGTTCTTATGAGACACGGTGTTTTTAAGAGAAGCTATCTATTTTTTAAAATTTGTTTTGATCTTTTGAAATGGCACATGAAAAGTTTTGTCTGAGTGAATTTTCTACATTGGATAAGCCAAGCAAATTATTTTCAAGAAAAAGTATATCTGTCCTCAAGTGGGCATAACATGAATAATTGTGGCATGATTGCAGAAATGAATAATTTCTTTGTTTTCTTTCAAAAGTGCTTCATGTACTGGTAGCCCCTAAAATAAAGAGAGAAAGCCTTTATTGTCATTTATCTGTATACATGACGGCACACATTAATATGAAATTCTGATGCCCTACTCTCAAAAGAAGGAACGCAACCCATCAAACAATGCCACCATCCCAAAGATAACAATACTAATATAGTAATAGCAGCAGCACCAAAAATGCTGAGTTATACAAAAGTGATATTATATTAATCACAGTCCATTTTGAAAACATAGTGGAAAAAGGAGTCCTGAGAGTTAACAAGGTTGACACTATATGGAACAAAGCTATGTCAGTTTTTAGTTGCTTCAGGTATCACAAAGCCTCTTCCCAGAAGGCAATTATGAAAATCAGTCATGGAGAGGATGTGTAAAATCCCTGACAATACTACAGACCCTGCTCAAGCAGCACTTATATGCCATGTCCTGGATAGAAGGAAGTGAACTGCCAATATTTTTTCCCGCTGTCCTCACCACTCCCTGAACAGCATTCTAGTCCAAAGCAGTAATACTTCTGAGCCAAACAGATTCAACAGGATATTTTCAATCGTTCCTCTATAGAAAGTAGTAAGGATAGGGGAAGGAAGATGTGGCCTTTTTCATGTGATGCAGAAAATACAGTTGTTGCTATGCCTACTTCACCAGTGTTTCACTGTTGAGCAACCAAGCTAACCTACTCATTAGTTGCATTCTCAAAAATACTACTAACCACCTCCATAGTAGAATTAATATACAGAGGTATATGTCTGTGCCTGCCTTTCCTGAAATCAACAATGATCTTTTTTGTTTTTCCAACTTTTAGAACCAAACTGGTTTTTCCCCAAACATTCTGCCTCCTCCCTGTAAGCACCATCGTTATCCGAAATGAGGCCCATCACTGTTGTATCATTTGCATACTAGGATGGCAGAGTAGCCTTCTTTACATCCGACCAGCCATCTAGCATTCTATTGTAATGATAACCCTTTGAAGGGAACAACTGGAACTCACATTCTGCAGTGTAAATGTTGAGAGTCAATAGTGGGCAAAAATATCCCATTGACAGCCTTCTAGATATGCAAGGGTAGATGACATGTTAATTTCATTTGTATATGCTTCTGCTTCTAAATATGCAACTGCATCTGGACATGGTATATGGAGTGTTTGAATATGACACTTTCCAAATAAAACGTATTTTAGCAAAATATTTGAAAGCCCTTTGAAAATCATCCTGGAAACAGGTCTGTAATTTATTGTCAGAAAAGTGGTAAACCATATTTTTTCACTCATGAAATTGGATCTTGACACATTGTACTTACATAACTTTTAAGAAACCAGCCCCTGGTTTTTTGCTATTCTGCACCCAGAACCTTGTTTTGCCAATTGGATCACAGCAGGTATTTATTTCTGTAGCTGCAGCAAGCACAACGAGCAGAGGAAGAAGGAAGCACAGCATTCCTGCAGATGAGACAGCAGTTTAAATCAGATGAAAAAGCACATAAGCGTAAGATGCAAGCCTTCCAGGATGGGCAACAGCACCAGGCTCAGCTAGTACAGAAGATGCAAAACAAGGTGAGTGGTATTACTTCTGCCAGTTGTGTCTATGATAGAATCCTTTTGATGCAACAAATAAGGAGTTTATAAGCTTATAAGGATCCTTTTGATGGAGCATATAAAGATTGAATTTATTGGGGCTTTGTGCTGTAATTGTTCATTAATTTGGAAGGTCTTCTGTTGAACATTCAGAATACAGATTCAACAGCTCTGGCTTCCTTCTATTGCAGTGTTTGCTAGCATAAGAGCTCAGGTTGTTGAGTAGGACAGGCAAGTCATATGAATTACTCATCAGGAAACTATGTTCAATTTTGCAAGCCATCACAAACCTTAAAATACAAGAGAGATTAATCTGAATCTAGGATGACTGATGGATTGGATAAAGGCAAATATGTTGAAAGTTAATCTATAGGAGAATTTAGTCTAATTTACATGAGGTTTTCCTTCTACAAGATCAGAATTGGAGATGCTTCCTGATCTTTTCTTATGGCTGGTCACGATCTATCTATCTATCTATCTATCTATCTATCTATCTATCTATCTATCTATCTATCTATCTATCTATCTATCTATCTATCATACGGCATCAGAGGTCATGCAATCACTGATATATACATTTAATTTAAATAAAGTGTCAGCAAATATACAATGTGTGTGTGTGTGTGTGTGTGTGTGTGTGTGTGTTTGTTTGTTTGTTTTATATATAAACCATATATAAAATCACCATAATATGAAGCCATAGAATTGCAATGGATAGATGATATAGTTTATTATCTAAGGAACAGGTGGTAGGTAACAAATTAATAATAATTTTCTCATGAAATATAATAATAGTTAATAAAAATATTATGTGTTTGTTATTAGTTATCAGTTTGTTATTATTTATAATTAACAATTATAATAATTGTTAGGCTGATGTGCCCTGTTATATTTACAGTTATTATATTTATTTCAGGAAAATGTGTTCATTGTTTTGCAAGTACATCTTCTGTCTCTTAAACCTGTTCCTTCTCTGAAATTAGAGGATTCTGTTAAAAAATCCTGCTAAATTGCTGGAAATGCCTGATATAACTCCTATACTTTCCAGACTTATGTTTTTGAACTGCCCTATCATAGGTTCCACTCCCTGATTACAGAAAGAACACTAAATATTTACTGTTGTATTACTTTTTCGAAGTGCTTAAACTGAGTGCTTAAACAGTTTGCTTATTCGTTTATGTTTAATATATTTATATTTAATTTAATAATACGTTTTTCATTGATTTATTCTTTGTGAAAGAGAATTAAAAGCTGTAGTCATTTCATAAAATAAAATATTTTAATAGAATTGTGATGATAAAAAATAGTTCCCATTATGAACTGTTTTAATCAGCATTCCTCATGTTGGTGTAGAAGGAAAGGCAGAGCTTGGGGACAGAATCAAGAGAGGAATTAGTCTAGAGTCATTAAGTTCCTACAAATGGTCCAAGTCCAGCCCTCTTGAATTCAGTTAACTCTTATCTAGCACCAATTTAGTGCTGACCTTTAGTTGACTAGAGTCTTTTATATAGACATGAACAGTAAATAACCTTAACTGAAACTTAACACATAGTCCTGATTCCTTGCATCTGACAGTTAATCACCTTCAGAATTTGAAGTACTCTTTAACCTAGAAACTATGCCAGTGGTTCTCAACCTATGGTCCATGGACCCCTGGGGGCACCGATGTCATTATAGGGGTTCCGCAAAGACTTGAAGAAATTTAGTCAGTCTGAATGCTAACTAGATGTTCGGATCTTATGAAAGCCTTCCTTTCATCTCTACAAAATTTTCTGGAGGAACAAAGAAACAACCTTCCCAAGCTAATGTTCTTCAGTTGTATTCAATCAATTTCCATATATACAAGACATTTGTCCAAAATCTGCACCCCATAGGATATAGAGTGAGGAAAGATCTTTGAAAAATACTAGTTTCTAATATTTAGAGGGTCATATTGCTGAAAGTGAAAGTTTTTCCCTATTGCATCTTCTGCTTAACATCCACACTCGTGGATTCCCACCCACCCCCCTTTACTTTTTAAAATCTACACAGCCAAAAGGAATTTTTCTTTTTGACATTTTTAAAGGCTTCCCTCCCATAGTATATTCCTTGTCTTCTCCCACTTTAGTTTTGTCAGTTTTCTGCTTTTCTTCTTACTTTTAATTTGACCTGGTTCTTATTACAATCTGCCTTTTATATATTTGTCTTCCCCATCTTCACCACTCACCACAAAAACCTACAATATCTCAAACAAATGACTTAGTAGCAATCCAGGGAAGTTTTCATATAAAGATGGATATATTGTCTCTTAAACTGCCTGAGAAATTAGAGCTGGGCTAACAGATCTGATTTCAAATCTTGCTGCTGGCCAAGTATGGTGGGGCCAAAATGAAAAAATATACACTGGATTTGATTGCATTTAAATGTAAAATTAATTGGAAATTGCAATTAAAATACATCCATTCCCTATGCATTTCATAGTATGCTTTAAAAATTACAATTTTTGGAAAGGTCTGGCTTAACTTGGAATCTCAAGATGCACAACCCTGATTTTAGTTAAATCATTTCCCCTGAACTCCTCTTTTCTTTATTATTTTTCTCTTGAATATTCCGATTACCTAAATCTCTTTCTCCATCATGGTATAGGTATTGCAATATAAGAAAAGATGTGGAGAACTGGAACAGGAGTTACTGGAGAAAACCTCTGAGTGTGAGCGTCAGAAGCAGATGGTCTGTATTTTATGTGAGGGTTTTTCCCCCATTAATTATAATGCATATGGCAGGGGTCCCCAGCTCCCGGTCCATGGCCCATGCAAGCAG
>JANHFJ010010123.1:150752-166364 GCA_032468195.1 Cerberus rynchops
ACCCAGGTACTTACGGGACCGCCTGTTGCCACCATCAGCCTCCAGCCGACCTGTGTGTTCCCACAGGGTTGGCCTCCATGGGGTTCCACTGTCTGGATGGTGTTGTCTGACAGCCCCAAGGGTTCGAGCCTTCTCTGTGGGCGCATCCTCCCTTTGGAACAAATTACCCACAGAGATCCAGACCATCACGGACCTATGGACCTTCCAGTGCACATTAAAAACCTACTTGTTCCAACAGGCCGGTCTAGTACTATCAGTTGGGGGTTTTTAAATTAGTTTTTAAATTTTCAAATTTTTAACGTTTCAATTTTTTTTTTAACTTTTTAATTTTTAATTGGTTTTCATTCAATTGACCAGCCACCGCACTTATTTTAAATTTAAATTTTGTTTTTAAATTGTTATGCATTTGTGTTTTTTAAAAGGCTGGATACCGCCTCGATTCCTTCTGGAGGGAGGCGGTATAGAAGTCAAATAAAATAATAATAATAATAATAATAATAATAAATAAATAATGTACCATAGGTGTCCATCTGGACAAGAATTAATTTCTTGACATATTTTGCAACTTATACTCTGGTAGAATAAAGATCTGCATTAAGTAGATCTTTAGTTATCTGCTATGAAGTTTCTTATTTATAGCTTTTCTGGACTCCTTTATACTACAGTGTCTACATCAATTCAAAGAATTGCTAAAACTGAGTGGCACTATGAACTTTTCTCATTAAAACCCAATAGAAATCACCTAAGAAAAGTTTGAATAATTCAAATGTCCCGAGAAGAAGTGGTGGACTGAAAATAGCTCTGCTAATAGTGAAGCTGATAAACATGGTGGAATGAAGAGCTGTGAGGAGACTGGCTCTTCTGGACAAGAAGAGGATTTGTAGTTGCCCATAAATTCTCCATGCAGTCACTCCTCGCAAGGAAATCATAAGACAGTGGCCATTGATGGGTTTAGATTTCTGAGAGATGAGGGAATAACAAAAAGACACTGAGTTTGAATACGTCTTTTTCTAATCACTTTTGGAAATTGCTTGTTAATTGTTTTTTAGCTATTAGGAACTTTTGAATCAAGTTTTACAGCATTGGGTGAGTTTCCTTCAATCCTTAGTGAAATCATTTTTAAAAACAAGTTTAAAGATTGAAATTAAGAGCAAAAAGATGATCAGAACTTTGATTTTGGAAAGTTACAAATGGACAGATAGATTTGAAAGAAAATTTTGGAATTAATTGTAGAAATCCTTCCCATGGGACAATGCTTTTGTTTTCAATTCTCTTAAAAATATGATACCATGAGACTTTGAAGATTGGACAGAACACTAAAGGGAACTATGAAGACCTGAAGATTACAATTAAAAGAGAAGAATTCTTCAATCAAATTACAATTAAATTTCCCTTACTATCACAGAATGAGGCAATATAATTTAACATTGGGCACACAAGTCTATTTTTGAACAGTGAATTCAGAAGTTAAGTAAGTATCTGCCTCTAAAGAAGCATTGTGTTTAAAAGATGCTATGAAAGAGAAACAAGTTATATATGACAAGATTGATACTGATCTGAAAGTGGATTTAGAAAGGACAAGTTATGAAAATGATATGAAAAAATGATGCATTGAAGACACAAAGTCTGATATCTTAATAATTAAAAGGAATATACAAATAATAAACTAAGCAAGTGACCTGAATAATGTTCCCATACTGAATTTACAAAAGAGGCTTGTTAAAGCTTTAAAGAATTTTGTGAGAAAATATAAAGAAAACATGAAAAGAATTCAAGTTCTAGGCCACTATTTGAAAGGACTAAAAATCAAGATTGTTAGAAGTAAAATATAAAGTTTGTTTATTTGATCAAGGTTAAAAAAGATATGATGTTATCTTTGGTAACCCTTAGTGGACTTTTCCTGACATCAATAGTGAAATCATGAGGCTTTAAAGATTTGTTTATTGATAAGAGTTGGGATAGGGGAAGATGAGATCATTTATTTTATGTAAGAGAAGATTATTTTTTCTTTCTTTTCTATTTTTATTTCTATTCTTTTCTGCACTTCCTATTTTTCTTTACTTTTTTAGTTTTCATTAGTTAAAATAACTAATTAAAATAAAAGTTGTAATCTTTAATAAAATTGTTATTAAAAAACTTCTGATGATTCAATTCTATTACTTTATTAAGTCATTTGAATAATATATTCATAATATTTTTGACTGCAATCAAATAATAAGTGATCAGTTAACAATGGAAAACCACAGTCATTTGATGGGAATCCTAATTTTGTATAAAAGGTAAAAGAGAAGAAAATTAACTTTGATTCCCATTATTTAGAATAAACAAAAACTGCTGACACAAAATAATTAACACCATGCACTATCCTGTGTCAAGCCTTTGGTTGAAATGATTACAAATAATACTAAAGAGAGGAACAAGTAAGGGGCTATATATGTATATTCCTTCACATAAAGCACAGATCACAATGAGTGCATTAGATAATGATTTGTATCCAAGGAAGCTATTAATTTTGACTTCATAGGCCAGTCTTTATCACATTGGATGCCTTCAAGATGCAAGGTCCAACTCTTAATTCTTTGCAATGTTCTTATTGGCTGGATATTCTTGTTAAATAGAAGTCAATAGATATCATGATGAGGATGGCTGCTTCCAACAGAAAAAGATGTAGAATTTTTTTAATAGTCTAATTCGGAATATTAAAGGGAAGAGAAGAGTGTTCCTCATAAAAGATGGATGAGTATTAATGAAAAAAAGTGCTAACAAGTCTGTAGAACTGAAAATGTCCTTAAGTAATCCTATGCAATGTATTTAGTTTAACCTTTTTTAATTGAACTTTTCTGTACTAAATTATTTTTAGATCTTTAATGGTGCCTATTGGGCAGAATTCCAGAAATGAACAATTTAAATTCCATGTACAAATATATAAAAGTGTATTTGACTGGGATATTAAAAGTGTGTCATCTGATTATAGATAATCTGCAACATTTGTAGTAGTTTCATTAAAGCTGTTTTATGTAGTTTACAAGATATAGAGAGGCATAGCTGCCATGGGCAATAATGAACAAAGAAACCAGGCACCATTAGGGCATTGCACAGTCAGTTAAATAGATAAATGATACATGGAATAATAAGACAAAAAAACTCTACTTTCCTTGAATGGATCTTCTTCCTTTAGCTAAATCCTTGCCCATTGTTCATTCTTCACTCTCCTACCCACCATTAATTCTTTCTTTCTCTAAGATAAACAACAAAAGCCCATTGGCTCTTGGTCCTTGTAGAATTTGTTTCCAGCTGTAACTCTGAAATGCCAGTCTGAAAGTGGATTAAACCTAAAAGGATGTTATTTTTTTAAGGCATAAGCGTTGTTCTAAATCTGCCCACTTAACATTCTTAAACAATGCCAGAAATTATATTGGGTTTTATCTATGCCAATTATTTTCCTTGGGTCAATATTTTTTAGGTTGATGAGGTTTTGTCTCATACATCTATCTCTTCTTTTTTCTCTTCATCAAGCCAAGTTAAGTCCATATTCTAGCACACTGAAAACTATTGTTTTTTATAAATATATTCCTATGCAGCCTAGGTATAGTTTCATCTATTGTATTGCTCAGTATCCAAAGCCATTTAGGGGATTTTGAGAGGAGCAATACATTGCTCATTGGCATTTCTGAATAAATTAATTTATTAATCAAAATTCTATTAGTCAAATTCATATAACTGACTATCTCACAAAACATGACACTTGGCAGCATATAACAATCAAATGACAAATATCAAAACAAGAAATATTTTTTAAAAATCCAGACATTTAGAAAATATTTTAAAAACAAATATACAATACTTCAGCAAAAGAAGGATAAAAATAGGCACCAAGCAATGAAATCCCAGGTCTGTTTATATAACTAGGTCTTAAGGGACTTCCAAAATGTTAAAAAGAGAGTAAGATAATCTAATTTGAGGAGAATTGGAGGGGGGAGAATATTCCAGAAGGTGAAAGCATAATACAATTTGGAGGTGACAAGGGTATGAGTGACTATAAGCAGGGCCTGCCAATCCATGAATAGGTGCAACTGATGCACAAGACTACCACCTGTGAGCAAGATTCACCAGTGTAGGATGACTTCCTGATTGTACACAAGATCTTCCTCAGATCCAATTGGTTCAAACCATTCCTAGATAACCACGCAAGACTCCTCCCCAGGCATCTCCACTGGACCTGCAGCAAGGCCACCATCTAACAGGGAACAAATCCAAGTGGATTTTATCTATAAGATGCTGTGCAAACTCCTACACATGTCCCTGTAGGATGTTCTCCATTTCTCCTTCATCCAAGAAGACATGAGCCACCCAAAATAGATGACAGATGACAGTCTGCACTGCATAAGGGTAGGAAAGTATTGGGATTTCACTGTCATTATAGCAATAGCACTTAGATTTATATACCACTTCACAGTGCTTTACAGCCCTCTATAAGTAGTTTTACAGAGTCAGCATATTGGCCCCAACAATCTGAGTCCTCATTTTACCGACCTCGGAAGGATGGAAGGCTGAGTCAACCTTGAGCCTGGTGAGATTTGAACTGCCAAAATGCAGGCAGCTGGTAGTCAGCAGATATAGCCTGCAGTACTGCATTCTAACCACTGCTGCACTATGGCTCTTATAGCCACAAGGTAGGCCTTAATAGTGGCTCTTACCAGTGTTCTGTTGAGTTTGTTCTTTGTTGAGTGTCAGCAGTGTTCTAGACACCTGTTTTCAATTTGTTTAATTCCCCCATAAATAACAGAGAGTGGCTGCTTCCATGAGAGGAGAGAGATTACACAGATGTGATGTGATCCAAGACCTCAGCTACCCATTTATTCCAAGCAGTAACCAACGCTTCAAATAGACTATGCAGCAGACCAACAGGGACAACACCCCCTCCCCAGTTTCCTTTGTAAACCTTCCAGATCCATCAGTCACTTCTCTGACAGGAACAGCTAACTTGGCATGGGATGCGTCCTAAGATGGGTTCTGCATGACCTGGAATGATTCTCATCAAAGCCATGAATTGCCATGCCTATGGAAAGTGGATTAAAGTCCCCCAGAACTGTAAACATGGAGCACTCCAGTGCCAACTCAGAAGTGAAGTCAAGATTAGTTAGGGAATTTGTTATACAGTAGGGAGGTTGATAACAACAGCCATAATCCTAACTGATCCCTAGAGCCCAGTTTAATTAACAGGGTCTCGCAATCAGCATCCTTGAAAGCCATAAGAGATTCCCTGATGACAATGGCCATACCTCCACAGCTGCTCTGGAGTCCCAGCTGATGCCACATTCAAAACCAACCCTGGAATATACAAATTTGTCAAATACTCTAATCAGAGTAACAGATTAATCTTTAAAAGCCTAATTATTTCAAATAAAAATTGCATCTAATTAATGAGGCAGTATGTTTGATGTTTTAAAGTAATTAAAAATACAGCAGATGGCAAGCGTTACCTGTAATAAGTGCATCATTTATTTTATCTTAGATAAATGTGATGTTCACAAGTTTATGCAGTGGCTAAAAAAACAATTGTCTTGTTTCAAAACTCATTATTGCACCCTACTTTTCCTCAGTCTCGTTCCTTGCTAAGTTCTGAAATTCTCAACCAAGAACTCTTCGACAATGTTTCAGGTAGTTCTAAGAGCTCCTATCTCTGAACACATCTGAAAGTGTCATGCCTGTATTCATCTTTAAACATGTTTAATTGTTTAAAACTCATTTGGCTGAAAAATATTTTTTTTTCTGATAGATTAGTAGCTGTAATAGGCGATTATGTGAAGGCTGCAACTGATTCTGACTGGTTCTGTTATTTATGTGATTTCCCTATTTCAGCCCTATATCTTCCAGAGTAAAAGGCACGCACTCTTAATATTGCCTGGTTAATCTGTGCCCTTTATCAGTTTTACATCTACATAGGCATGGTGCCTACCTTTATTTTGCCCTGTTCAATCTCACAGTGATGCAATTCTCAGGCTTTACTGAGATTCGACATTACTTTGTAGAGCATGCAAAACATTTTTTGACTTCTGAGTTTGCTTACCAGAGTGAAACAGCCTCCTCCCCCAACAAATGTCACACCTGCATCTCAGACCACATTCCTTCTATGCACAAAGGCTCAGCTTCTTTCCCCAGCAGAATTTTTTTCCTGCTATTTTATGCACAGGCTAGAGTTCAGAGGTTTTGAGGTTTCTTCTAATTCCAGAGAATTGAGTGATCTTTGTGTACACACTAAACATGAAAGAGTCATTGAGTCAGAGGGGGCTTCTTGGCGGTGCAATGGCCTAATTTGAGCTGCTTTATCCTATAAAAGTAATATTAGCAAAATAAGAGAATTGGTGTACACTGAATAACACCTTGCCTTTGCCTCGTACAAATGTTGTTATTGTTCATGGGTCTTCACTGTTTGATTAGATGTACAAGAAATTTATACCATGGTATTCTTGAATTACCACATCTTTAACTAGAACAGCCATATGTGAGACAGTAGCCAAATAAAATTCAAACTAATAATGTTGTAAATTTTACTGCAGTGGATATTTGACATTTAAATGCTATTAAAGTTAAGTATGATGCATTAGAGAGATGACTCTAGACTGACATAGGCAAAATGTTCTTCAAAGGCATTAGGTTGTTAGGTGGTGGGAAAAGATAGTTTCTGCCCTACTTTGTATAGGAAGTTGCATAGTAAGGAAGGGATAAAGAAGAGGAAACTTCATTTTTGTTTGAAGAATTCAATTGTGGTAGACTGAGATTGAGATTAAGACATGAGTAAAATCCATCTAATACAGGGGTGTCAAACTCAAGGCCTGGGACTGCTTAGATCTGGCCTGCGGGGTCACCCTGGAAACAGAGAAGGACTGACCCACAGTGCCTCTATCAATGAAAATGGAGCTTGCAAGGGCCACGGGTGACCCTCCTGAGCTCTGTTTTTGCTGGCAGAGGGCTGCAGGAGGCCGTTGCATGCAAAAATGGAGCTCAGGAGACCGTTTTCTCTTCAGAGCACTTGGGCCATCACAGGTGCCCCTGACATAAGTGACATTGAGCTGGCCAGGCCCACCCTGGCCACGAGCCCCCCTCCCAAGGTCAAACACAACCCTGATGCAGCCCTCAATGAAATCAAGTTTGACACACCTGATCTACTATTGTACCCTATGATACAAACACTGGAAAATAACACAGTGTAATCTGTACCACTCAACTTCAATGGACCTGAACACTACTTTATATCAGTAACTCTCTGCCTGACTGAAGACTTAAGTGTGGGACTAAGATAGCATTTCAGTTTTTTCTCTATGAAGCTGTTTCTATACATGTAAGGAATATTTTCAAGGAAAAAGGTAGCATTTGGCAGACTTTTTACAATGGCATAATACTGGTTACAATCCACTTCATTACTGTATCTTCCACTGAGGGTTTATGATGTGATATTTTTTCTGAATGGGAGATTTCAATTCCTTTACATAAAAATCGTATTTGTGATATTAGCAGAATGCCATAATATAACTCATACTTCTTTCTCTGTTTCTGAAATTGCTTTTGCTATAAATCTGGTTAATAACAATGTGTATCAAGAGGATGAAACTGTATAGAATGGTAAGAAATAAAACAGTGCGTCAGAACAGATCATCTCTGGCCATAAAGTGGTTGCTTCTACATGGGTGATGTGGTTTGCCTCTTGATTTCATGGGTCTGCTTCTAGTTCTAGTTTATCCCAGCAAATGCTGTTTGTCTCACCTGAAATGCTGCTTGTCTCTGAGCACCTTCAAAATATCCTTTCTGCCTCTTTAAATCATAGGAGGAAATGCAAAGTTTAAGTGCATTTGAAGGTGAGACTGGCCCAAAAGAACTTCACCTTGTTTGTTTAGATCACTGTGGCTGCTGCAGTTTTCTCAGCTGTTCCTCCTTCCTTTGGCCCATCTCCGGTAAGAGAACAGGGTATGGTTTGTTCTGCCTGCCTTCTTAGATCCTTGGGCGATGGCTTTCCAACCCTATTATGCAGAAGGCAAGCAGAGAGTGTGGTTAGAGGAATATCTGAAGGCAGAAGCAGATCTCTGGCTGTTTGGGTTAAAAGTTGGGAGAATGGAATACTTTCATGGCAGGAGGAACAGATATTTAATTTCAAGATATGGTTTCTATAACAAGCACTGAGACTTATATTGTGGTGTATTTTCTGTTATTTGATTTCTGCTCTTTCTTGTGGAAGGTCAAGTAAGGCAAGGGAGTTTGCTTTATTCCCAGTCTCTCATAGCTGAGTATATTTTATTTTTTTACCACATCTAGTTTTTTTTTTCTGCCTAGGTAAACAACAATGGAATCATCTCCTTCTTGAAAGAGGTATCTCAGTTCACCCCAGTGGCTTTCCCCATTTCCAATGACCGGCGTGTTGTTGCCGCATTCTGGGCTGATGTCGATAACCGGCGTTCAGGACAAGTGTATTACCGAGAAACCACAGACCAAGCGACTTTGGAGAAAGCCACTCAGGATATCGCACAGTATTTCCCAGAATTCCCAGAGTTCTCAGCCCAATGGGTATTCATAGCAACTTGGAACAAGGTTACCTTCTTTGGGGGAAACTTGTTTTCTCCAGTAAGTATCAGGACCAGAATATTGACTGATGGATAATAAGAATCAAAGAGTTTTCTCCCTGCCTCATTGTGATTAAGCTTGGGCAGAACAGAAATTGTAGTAAATTATTGACTTATCAGCAGAGTAATCTTCATTTCAAACCCAAAGGTGCTTTTCCAAAAGGCAACTGGGCTTTCTTGGTTTTTTCCTAAAAAACATTTTGCTTTTCATCCCAGAAGAAGATTCTGGGACAAGAAGAGAAACATTATTAAGGAAAAACTAAGGAAGTCCAGTTGCTTTTTGCAAACACACGTTTGGGACAATCATGACCTGGATGATTGAGAATCATCTTCCTTCATTTCAGACATCTGCATTCTATTTTTCCTATAGTATGAGAGATCAGAGAATAAAATACAATACTCATTCCATTGATAAAAGAAAGAAAAAAATTACAAATTAAAATTATTTTAAAAGATAGGAATTAGCACATAAAATATAGCAAAATAATAAAAAGTTCAATAAGTTCAAAGGTTGGTTGGCTCAGCTTTCCATCCTTTCTAGGTCTGTAAAATGGGGACCCAGATTGTTAGGGGCAATATACTAACTATAAAACGCTTAGAGAGGGCTGTAAAGCACTGTAAATTGGTATATAAGTGTTATTGCTATTCTTGCCATGAATCAGTGCTCCTCAGAGCACTCTGCCTCTCTTGCAGTCAGGCAGCTCTTCAGGACTCAAAAAGGCTCAAGAAGTATTGTTTGAGATCTCCTTGAGAAGGTTTTCCTTTAGTATTAACCAATATTGCAACTTTCTGGTTGTTGCCTACTGTCTTAATGCTCTGTGTGTGTGTGTGTGTTTTTTTTTTTTTTCCCTTGCAGGTAAATACTTTCCAGATAGTCCTCATCACTGATGGCCTGCTTTCCTTCACTATCTTCAACTATGAGTCGATAACCTGGACCACTGGCATGCATGCCAGCAGTGGAGGAAATTTAGCAGGCCTGGGAGGGATAGCAGCTCAGGTAGATTATATGATCACATTCAAGCAAGTCTCCTTTCTAATACACAGCATATATTCTTGGAGAGGGCTGAGGATGATGTTGATTGTCTTGATATGGTCATGACCAAGATAATCCTTAGCCTTAACTTCTTAAATAATAATCCTGTTTTTCCCTTCCCTTCAGAGCTAAGACTACCTAGGAACTTTAGTGAAGGAAACTGCAGCTCTTTATTTTGGCCAGTTCTTCTGAGTTCCTTCCCTTCATTAGCCACCAACTTTTTAAAAAGAGACATCCAGCAATGGCTGCAGCAAGTACAACTTTCTCTAGACAATTTATATTTCATGCTACATGTTTTTTCTTTCTTTTAGTTGGTGGCTGTTCGGATGTGTGGATTTACCCTTAATTGATCTATGCTTGGCCAGCTACTGGCAGTCACCTGACTTATCTCCAGTAAGCAGGAAGTTGCAGGTGTATGGGAAATTAATCCATTTTCAGCCCCCAAAATTCAGGAGTGTAGATTTTTATGACTGTAAACAGAGCAATAACCACATGCTTTGGATACTGTTCAGTGCTTTAGTAAAACCCTGCCCTGGCTCAGCCAAAGGGGAGAGAGAGGAAGTTGAAAAGTTTTTCACCAGGCATTGGCTTCTCACCAAATTTGTGAGAACTTGCTGCTGTAATTCACAACACGATAGAGTGGCTCAGCAGAAGCACCTCGTAGCTCAGCATGGCAGAAGCTGCTGCTTGGCTTGAGCTAACAGAGCTGTGCTCATTGTGTGGAAAGCAGCAAGAGAGTCCAAGATTCTCTTGGATTCACCCTGTACAGATGAATGGGGATGAAAATAAGCTCAGTGTTTTGTGCATTTTCCAGCTAGTGAGTCATGGATGAGTGGGGATTGCTGGGGCCTTTTGGTGCCAAAAGCCATTTGGGAAAAGAGTTGCACAAGTAGACCATCTGAACTCCCTCTTCCCCCCCACCTCCTTTTTTCCCTTTTAATGATGACAGTTATCATGCGTTGTAGCCAAAGTCATTAATCACAGATGACATTCAAAACAGTAGGAGATGGCTTCTAGACTATCTATGCTGCTTATTTTCTACTGGTCTGTCCTGAAGCAGCTGAAACAGGGGTCCAAATAATGGTTATCCTGGAGAAGAAATGCTTGCCTCAACATAAACTTGCAAGCAAGCAAGCCTCCAGATGTTGGTAGCCCACAACAATATTTGCTAATTGTGAGCCAGTTTTAGTCATTTATGAACTGATGACTGTATGATTGCCTAGTCAAGAGTTCTTATCCCAGGAGTCCTGACACCTGACTTACATAAAAACTCAAAAAGCTACATTCTAGCTATATTTATTACACTCAGATCCCCTTTTCCCCCTGTGGAATAAACTTAACATATGCTGGGTTTCCATCGGGTCTCCCATTTAGGCGTTGACAAGATCAAGAACCTTTAAGTTCAGGCAACATGTTTCATCAGAATTGAATGCCCTGGGGATTGAATGTTTAAGAAGTCCAGAAAGGGACGATAAACTAGGAACGAGTGAAGCTGCCCGATATCAAGTGAGCTCATTGGTCCCTTTTGCTGAGTTCTGTTAACACTAGCAATACCATTTCAAGATTCCAGACCAGAGCCCTTCCCAGCAAGAGTCAGAGGATGCTCCATATATACAAAACATGTGATTTTTCACTGCACTACAGGACTTCTCCTTGTAAGGAATTTGTCAAAGGAAAACTTCTAGAAGAGCAAACTATTATCCCCACTGAGTGATCAGAGGAGTTGTATTGTGAGGGTTGCTAATGCCTCCTATGCAAAATAGTGGCTATTTAGATGGGAAGCAGAAACACAAAGCAACATTCAGGGAAAATGGATGCTTCCCTTCCTTATGTTCTTGCAGTCCATTCCTCTGCAGGGCACTGGGCATGGTGGAAGAGAGAAAAGTCCCTTGCATTTCCCCACAGCTGCCCTGCTTTCCCCAGCAAGAGGTTTCAGTCTCTGCCCTTGTCTTCTAGGCAGGTTTCAATGCCGGTGATGGAAAACGGTATTTTAACATCCCCGGATCCCGCACTGATGACATTGTCGACGTGGAGATGACGACAAATGTGGGTATCCCCGGGCGCTGGGTATTCAGAATCGATGATGCCCAGGTGCAAGTGGGGGGCTGCAACAACACAAGTAAGAGGACAGCAGTTAGGTTTATTTAATGAAACCAATTCTTCCAGCCCTTCTCTTTGTCCCTGTGAAAGTTCTAGTTCTATGAAGGGTGGCAGCCATGCAATAAGGAGCAGTTGTGAGTAGCACATACATTTCTGAATACTTTACTAAGTTACTACATTAATGCAGTATAATAAATATGATTAGCAAGACATGGGATGTACTGATGCTGAAACTGTGCAAGCTATAAATTTGGGGCATATGGCTGTGCTACTCAGACTGAATCCCTTGGTGGCTGTATATCTCTTCTGACTGATTAAGAGCTACTTAATTATTTCTGATAATGAAACAAGTAGAAATAAGACATAAACAGAATGCTTCTGAGAAAAGCAGATCTTTATATGAAATGATGATGATCCTGAAATTAAGATGATTCCATCTTCCCCAACAAAAGTGAGAGAACAAATTCATCCATTATCTTTAATATATTCTCAAGTAAATCCTAAATTCCCTCATTTTAAAACTGAATTATTTGGAAGATGAGGGAAAGCTAGTTTCTTCTTAGTTAATACTCTGCTTGTTACACTTCATATTATGGTGTTCATCTCAACCATGAGCTTTCCTCTCCTGTTGGGCTGATAGAAATTGGCCCCCAATTACCTACTGAGGTTCATGATGTTTAGAACTCAAATCTTATTAGTTCTTACATGTCAAAGCTGTTGGTTTAGAAAAAGACTAAAGATTCTTAAACTGTAAATTAATTAACAGTTTAAGCTCTGAGGTCATTAGTAGATATGTTTGCAAATCCATATGGGAAGTGAAATTAAACCTCCCCCAGGGATTGACTAAAACCATCACTAAAAGTTATCCATCATGCCAAATATTTTTCTCCTGCAATGCTGAGGATTTGTTCAAACGTTGAAACTTTCCACAATCTGTGACTATCAATTTTGCACTGTCTGCATGGTTTCTAGATAAAAACGTGTATTCAGATTTTCCCAATCTTTGGCTTCTTAGAGTTAAATGACTTCTCTTCTAACTCTTCATTCTTAATTTAAATGTAAATGTTCCTCTTTGAGACATGCACTTCTGGAGCTGTCTAAACTATTGTTCCTTCTTTCTTCTCCCACTCCCTGATTTCCAAATTTAACAATTCTAGAGATTTAGTGGCTCTTTTTCTCTGCTTCTCTTTTATTTCCTTGAACACATAATTCTGTAAAAATATTAATAATGTTGGCAAAATTCTTCAATAATGGGAAATTTGTTGGTATTGATGTAATTCTTAACTCTTGGGATTGCCATAAAATTATTACAATATAGCAAAAGGCAAAGAGATGCCATGAAGATTATAGAATTGATCAAAATATTTTTCTATAAAAATGATTTAATAAGATTACTAAGTTCAGTTAATAAAAGGCTGAATATTGATCTATCAAGGATATTAATGTCATTATCTAGATTTTCAAAAAGATTGTAAAACTACTTAGATCAATAAAAGTACTGGCATGGACAATTGAAACAAGAAAAACCAACTTTCTGTATTTAAACTATTTTTTAAATAATAGGTTTATTTATTGTAAATTTCAATCCAATTTAAATGTGAATGAAGTACATTACATTGTGTAGTTTTGAAACAAATGTGATACTTCTGCACATTGGTGATCTAAGTTCATGATAGAGAATCATCTACAAGAACAAAGGAAGTTGGATTAGTCTAATACTTCTATTACCACATCATCTAACATCTCTCTGAGCATGCTTCCAGCTGTTGAATAATGGATTTATTTCTTCATGCAGCTTCAGTATGTTTGACACTTCGTCCTTGCTTGAATGGAGGAAAATGTATTGAGGACTGCATCACAGGAAACCCTTCATACACTTGTTCTTGTCTTGCTGGTTTCACTGGAAAACAGTGCCAAATTGGTGAGTTCTGCTTGTCTGCTGTGCACAATTGTATGGAGCAATTACCGTATTTTTCGGTGTATAAGACGCATCGGCGTATAAGACACACCTAGATTTTGGAAGATGAAAATAAGGGAAAAAAAGTTATATTTGGAAAGGATGGGCGGTTTGCCTATTAAATCTTGGCAAAATTAGCTAATATCATAAAAGAGAATGCATTCAAAACTGATGTGTGTAATTATCTAAAGAGAAGTGTGTACTCCATGCCCATTTTCTCCTTATTCAAACTATTATGCTGTCTACAACTTATATATCATACTACTACCACAAATCTTGGAAATTTGGTAAATATACAGCTAATTAACCAAACTTTACAATTACAATCATTATGTGAAGAAATGTGACATCATCTCTTCACAGTAGTGCTTGCAGACTTAGGTAGGATCTACAAGTTTATCAAAATGGAAAAGAACTTTATTTTTTTTTAAAAAATTTTTTTTGATGACAATAGAAAATACTCAAACTGGAAATGCTGGAAAGCTGTGATTCTGGAAGAAAATAAGAAGAGTGAAAGAGAATGATGAAGATTATTGTTTCTGGGGGCTGGGGAGAGGGAATATAAAACAGGTGAGGAGCTTTGGGAGGCCAAAAAATGGGTGAAAATGGGCTGTTTTTAGCCTCCCAACCCCCCTATGCATCCCTGTTTTTGTTTTTGGCAAAAATGAATGCTGTGGAGGCTTCTGAAGCCCTGCAAAATGCCTCTGGGGGCTGGGGGAAGGGAATACAAGATGTGCAGGGGGGAGTTGGGAGGCTAAAAATGTATTCGATGGCTGTATTCAATGTATAAGATGCACCACAATTTTCATCCACTTTTAGGGGGTGGAAAAGTGAATCGTATATACTGAAAAATAGTATTTCTTTTGTGATTAGGGTTTCCTCCATGTCCCCTCACCAAGTTATGTAATTCCCTTCTTTGACAGGCTTGACTAGTGTCTGCAGGAAGATCATTTTGGCATCAGTCATTCTGTTTCCCAAGTTTTTAAATTGGGATATTATTGCGTTTTAATTGCATTTTAATTTGTATTATTTTAGTCTATGATTGACCTCCTTGCAGTTTCCTAGTTTGTATAGTATTTTTATTTTGCATTTTTTGCACATGTTTTTATCCAGTCTGTATTTTCCAGAGAGTTGTCTTGTAACCCATCAAGAGAGCTTCAACTATTGGGCAGTTTTCAACAATTTAATGAAACAGATAAACAAAATGTCTGTGTATACCATTTTGAAGAAAACAAATATAAAAATTCAATAAAAATATTCCTGGGGTGCATCCAATATTTTAACATTGGCACTGTTTCTGCAATTAAATTCTAGAAAACAAAATCTGGCAGTTGTTACTTCTCCTCTTCCCCTCCTCCTGCCTTTTTTTTTTTTTTTTTGGCTATGGTTAAAACAGAAGTAGAAGATTATGTCATTCAACAAATGAATAGCCATGGCTCCTCCCGATGTGTAAAGCACACAGTGGAAAAAGAAAAAGGCTGAGTAAAGAATACTTGTCAGTTATCTCAGAGACAATGTGTGCGTTTTGGCCCTTGAGTAGATTGCTCTTTTAACATGGCAGTATAAAGTGTCTGGACAGGGCTATTAAAGCTAATTATTTCCTAGTGTCCCTGCTAAAGTCAGCAAGATTCTCTCTGCTGTTTGTGGTTTTATGGGGTTGAGAAGCCATAAACACCGCTACAGGTTTCAGCTCTGTAACAATTAGATGTGAAAAAGGAAAAAGCAGGGATGATTCATCTCTAGATCACTTCTACTATGAAGGGCTGTGCTCTTTGCTCCCAGACTCCACAGGACCTGCCTATTTGCCACGAACATACTCTGACTTTATGCATAAGGAAAGCTACTGGATTTGCACTCCTTGTATTGGTGGATGGTTTTGCATAAACTTGTCAAAGCCATAGCCCCTT